>CM031235.1:919319262-919613413 GCA_018340775.1 Taxus wallichiana var. yunnanensis
TGTGCCCCATCCCTCCCTCTTCCATTTCAAAGCTATATATACCAACACATAGTCATATTTTTTCCATTTTCCCCTGCGCGTCCATACCCTATTGGAATGCTACCAAATTTTCTCCAGGAACAAATTTTTTTTTTTGCATTTGAATGACACCATGCATTCCTCATTAATCTAATAACACTAAAAATCACAAAAGAAAAAGATTTAAATGGTGGAAAAATAAAGAAAAATGAAGATTTTATACGGAAAACCCTCGAAGTCACCAGAACGAAAAATCTTCGTATCTTGCAAACCGTTGATTGAATCGAGATTCCATTTTTTGCATTCATAAAGATTTACAGCCACCCAAACATTCCTAGAGATTTTTTTGCATGTGTGAAGCAAATTTTTTATGGCGAGCAAACTCCGTTTCCCAAAATAAAAATTGTTTTTTTAAAAAATCTTCCAAACTGGTGATCGAGTGAAGCTAAAATTTCAGAGGAGTGCTATTGGGAAAAAATCCATATTATAAAATTTCATTCCATTGCAATCCAAGTGTTAGATACCCACTTACTAAAAATAGTAAGCCTTCTTACATGGGTGGTTGCTATTTTGGGTAAGTCATCATCAGAAGAAGCTGCGAAGAAAATAATGTGCACTAAGGAGGAAAATGAGGTTAGATTGATTAGTCGGTCCAGAAAATAGTGAAATTCACCACTTACTAAAAATAGTAAGTCTCCCATATGGGTGCCTACCATTTTTAGTAATTCATCCTAGAAGAGTAGTCAAAAAAAGAACAATGTGCATAGGGGGAGTAATATAAGCAGATCTCATTGGTGCAGTCAATCTGGGAAAAAATCACCACTTACTAAATATAGTAAGTTGTCTTGTAGGAACTTGCTATAAATAGTAAGTCATTCCAAAAGGTAGTTTTTACAGAGGGAGTGAACATAGGGGTAATCAATCAGGTCAATATCACCATTCGGGGTTGTAGACACCTAAAATCCGCTTACGCGAGGTTTAACACTAAGATTGCATTAATTATCTTTTTCTCGTCATTTTAGTAATAATTAGCACTTTTCCGCTAATTAGCTAACATTCCTCTTCATATTCATTAATTAACAACCTTTCGTTAATTAATTAGCATTCCTATCATTAAGGATGTCAGTTAATGACCTTCCGTTAATAAATATCCGCTTCTACTTGGGTTAATTATTATTATTAATTAATTACACTCGCAACTCTAAATCAATAAATTACCATTTATTGGATCAAATTACTCTCTTACATCCTACAAATCATACTATTTTTCTTCTAATTAGCTTCTATAAGCTTACATCTACCTATTAATTAATCACCTTTGATTAATTAAAACATCCCCAACTCCTATGACTTATTAATGACAAATTAAACTCTTCTAAATCAAGTTTACCTTTTATAAAGCAACATTATCTATTCCTAATCTTGTTTTACCATTATCCCACATTCATCAATTTATTATCCTTGCCTCTTCAGGAAAGCTATATAAGGAACCCTCCTTCTTACCTTTCTTCTTGCACCATGTTGTAAATAGTGCAAACTATAAGCATTTTGATCTTGAGTCATTCTCTATTGTTGGAAATAGCTTCCTCATCTTGCATCCTTTCACTCAAACTTGAGTAATATGGGAAGATCCAAATTGGCCTTGTAGCCATTCTTGGTGAGATTCCATTCTCAATCCTTGAGATCAAGAAACAATCCACTTTGATTGCTTATGTTCTTCATAGGTTCATAGTTTAAGTTAACAATCATAAAGAGTAGGAAACACCTTAGCATGTAGTTTCATTTATGCATTGAAGAAACATTTCCTTTAAGCTCTTATCTTGATGGTTCATTGTTTAATCAACATTTACTTTTGAAGCTATGTAGATATTAGTTTCAATTTATAGACTTAGTTAATAAAACATGAGCACATTTGGAATTCGGTGGGACTTACTTCATTTTCCTTTGCACTTAATTTCAAGTTTTTGTAGTTAAGTTTCAATTTTGGTTACTAACCCTCTTTTTATATATATTGACATAACTTGTTTTTATTAACTTGTTTTTTTGAGTTTGCATGTGTTGAGTCTTTCTTGTAGGTATAAATAAGGTGAAGTGCTATCAAAATTGGAATGGATGGGAAAATTTTAAGATTTCTCCATGTTTTTATTTTTAGAGCTACTTTTTCAACATTCTACATGCAAGTTTTGTCAATTTCTTGAAAATATTAAATTTTAGCATGAGGTTAGTGCTTGATAGTGCTGAGTCTTCTATTTACATATTAATGCGGTAGGCTACTGTCAAAATTGAATCTTGGTGAGAAAATTTCAAGATTTCATCATGTTTTTAGTTTTAGAGCTTACTTTTTCAACATTCTACATGTTAGTTTTGTCAATTTCTTGAAAATGTTAAGTTTTTTTTTAACATGAATGTTAATGTTTAATAGTGTTGAGTCTTCTATTCATATATTAATGTGATGGGTTGTTGTAAAAATTGAATATTGGTTAGAAAAATGTGACCATTTTACAGATTAAGGACGTTTTTTTGACATTTTTTGGGTACATGTTAAGTGCATACCCATGAGCATAAGAGCATATGTGTAACCCATCTTTTGGAGGCCATAAATTTTGCTCCCGAACTCAAAATGACTCTATTTTTTTTTGCGTTAGAAAGGTATTGAAGTGAAATATGAAATGAAAATATAAATTTAGGTTTTATACTTACAGAATCTATAGGTTTTCCTTTTATTGTTAGGTTGTGGAGCCTATTATTTTCATGCGTGAAAGTTTTGATGAATGTTGATTATTTCCATGTATTTACTATGATTATTGTAAACTTTTCATGTATCTTCTCTCACCTTTTGGGGTCTTGAGCCAAAACAACAGGGTTGGGAATCTCTATCTTTTTAGTAGGGCTTTGGGGGTGCAACTTGGAAATTTGATTTTGGGCCTTAAAACGTGCCGATATAGGAAATGTGATTTTCTCAAATGGCGGGATTTTTACCCATGGTTTATGGAATGTTTTCCATTTCCCATGGTTTTGATAATGGTTTTGTAAAACTACTTAAACAATTGTCTGATTTATATGGTTTTATCTTCATATGATAAGAAGGTAAATGAAACTTCATCTTGAGATTTGCTTTGAATTGAGTGTGAATTTATAGATTTTGTTGAGCATAGCTCCAAACAGATTGGGTATTGTATTGAGAGAGTGGTGTCTTGTAATAAAATGCAGCAAGTGATTCTTTGTGGAATCGTAGCCCAAACTGGGTGAACCACGTTAAATAATCACTGATTTTGTTGTGTTATTTTAACGCACTTTTATTTGAGATATGTAATAATTTTTGCATATTAGTTTCTACTATGTGCGATTTGCAGTGAGGGATTATTCCACATATTTTATCCCTTATTGCCTAACATTTACTATCAAAAACTGGTCATTTTCTAACATGTCTAATGTTTTGATGAATGTTGTATTTCCATGCTTTACTTGATTTAGACAAAAACTTGTGTATGATATTCTCTTGCACCTTTTGGTGATATTGAGAATTAAAAAAAATTGATCTCTATCTTTGTAACATTTGGATTAACTTAGAAATTCAATTATTTATTTTGCTTAAGGGAATGAACTTTTTACAAAGCATTTTTTTATGGTTCTTTGATTTGAATTTTTCCATTTCTATATAGTTGGGATAAATTCTATGTATGATCTTCTCTTACACCTTAGGGTGATCTTGAGAATCAAAAGTAACTTTAGTCTTCATTTTCTAACATTTGGTTAATTAGAAACTTCATCTTTCATTTTTGGTTTAAGGGAATGAACATTTATCAAGATTTTTGTATGGTTCATTAATTGCAAAGATTTCCTTTACTTTTTAGTTGGATTATTTGTTGTGTATGCTCTTCTCTTACATATTTGGATGATCTTGAGAATCAAAAGCAACTCTTAATCATCTTTCAAATAACATGATTTGCTTGGAGAACTAAAAAGCTTGTCAAAGAAAGGAGTTCGAAACAAAATTTTCTAACTACACGTGTGTTCCAGGTTGCCAAATGGTGAATGACTAAACCACATTAAGTATAAAAGATAAAAAACACACCACATTAAAAAAACACTGATTTACTTGTTTGGACAAGGGTACGCCCTGAATTTCCGCTTAAAACTAGGACATAACCCCTTTGGCATAAGCCTTCTTGCTACAACAATGGGGTGGTCCTAAGAACCCCAAAGTAGTCCATGCAAGAGGGAACCTTGTGGATGAAATGGGAAGTGCTTCGCACACCTACTTGACTAGTATACACATGAGATTTAGCGTCAAATTTATCCGTATTGTGACCCTAGTGAGAGTACACGATGGACGCATTTATTGCCCACTATGCTTGAAGGGGGTAAAGTAAAGCTAAGATAATCCTTGGGAAACCTTGGCAAAATGAGCTCACTCTTAGATAACTTTTGACACCTAGTTGAGTGAACCACCTAGGAACTTATCTTTAACCAGGAGCTAAATTTGACCATTTCAAAACTAATTTGAGTTGAGAGCCATTATTCATCATGAAACGTGTGAAGCGTTACTTTTGCTTAGTTTTTCACTCACCCTAAGGTGAGGCAAAACTCTTCCAAAGTGAGGCCAACATTTTTCACCCCCAATTGATCTACTTCCTTCACTTTCTTTTGACACTTTGTTGATTAGAAGAAGAGTGACTACCCTTGTGTTGCTAATTTATTATATTCGCCACTTTTGTGTTTGTTTACGCTCATCCATGTTTGTGGCTGAGTTGTTAAACATCTAAATTGTGTGGAGACGTTTTCATATCATTGGTAGCATTTTTGATCGTGATACCCATGTCAAGATCATCATTGTAGTTAGGATTGATTCATCACCTTGACTCTCCTTTGGATGGTTATCTTGTTTATATTGTGTCACTACAATTTTGGTATTTACGTCTTGTTTCTTGAAAACTTGACCTAAATATCTATATTGTGATGTTACACTATATACACTTTAACATTTTCTAGGTATACTCTAGCTTTGGTTTGATTTCAATTACTACCTCGATTTTGAAAAGTGTGAATGTTACCACTTGTGCGTGTTATATCAATATCATCTTGATACTAATACCTTACTTTCTAACAAAGTTTGGTTAACATATCTTGGTGGAATTATTGTGTCACTCACAATCATAATCGCCACTTTTTGAAATATAGTCTTGATTAGATTCAAAGGGCTTGCTTTTAGTATACTTTGTTTGGAGACCGCATTAACTTCTTGTTATTACTTACACCTCGTTCATTTATTTGAATTTGACATAAGTGGTGACATTTTGTTAATCATCTTGAAACACCAATTATCATTTGGAAACAAAATTAGGAAGTAATTCGATGATTGATTGGTTTAAAACAAACATTGTGTGATTGTGTTTCATTTTTCACATCAACTTATCCATTTAGGAAAATCAATTTGATCCATTAATTCTTTATCATTCATTATTCTTTGGTCATTAATTTGGCTTTGTGTTTTGAACTTGTGTGATTGTTCCTTGTGTTTATCCATCTTATAAAATCATTTCTAGGACAATCCTTTGGTCTTTAATCCTCTTGATCTTCTTGTTTTTCCTAAGTTTCAAGGTCATTTTTGAACATATCTTTCAAACCTTGGAAAAACATTTCCTATCAAGAAACTTTTGCATCAATCAAACATAGGAAATCTTTCCTTTGTATCCTTTATGTTGCTAAAATTTTGATCAATCCTTTGACATTTACGCCTCCAAACCTTGTTGGATTATCAATCTTGAGTCATCACGATGTATGTTTTCCTTATCCTTCCCTTTTGGAAAATCACACAAGCATCCCCATATTTATGAAATGTCTAGTTGGTTATCATTATGCTTCCCAAATCAAAATGAAACCTTCTTCACTTTGAATAAGTTTAATCATACAATTTAGGTCTAGAACTTTGAACCAAATGACGCCAACAATGACTGATTATCACAAGGTCCCTTATACATACAACAATAAGGAATCAAATTTTGGTGTTCACATCAAAAAATGCCCATCATGACCAAACCTCGATTGGTTCTTTATGCTAGAGAACCCATCCTGGGTAACCCATTCCCCACCCTCATCTCATAGTCGTTGGTATGGTTTGGACACTTCTAATCTAAATTATTATTGAGTTCCCCACTCTTCTTTGAATCTAATTCAAACATTTCCTCTTATTTTGAGGATTCCAATCCAAATATTTCCTCCAATTCTTCTTAAGATTTGGATCCAAACTACTATTCGATTCATCTAATTCTACTCCTAAGTCGTGGTCCTCCCATTCTTCGTAGGACCTCTATTATCAGTCACCCAAACAATGTTATCTCCTCTAAATATTTTTGTTACTGCAAATTATCTTCATCATTCATCTAATGCGACTCCTACGTTGTGGTCCTCCCTATCTTCACAAGACCCTCTTCATCATACATTTAATACGACTCCTACGTCATGGTCCTCCCTTTCTTCACATGACCCCTTTTATCAGTCACCTCAATGATGTCTTCTTCCTTTGAAGATATACATGACTCCAAATCCCTCCAATCAAACATCTAATACAATTCTTGAATTCACGGTCCCTCTTTCTTTGCAAGACCCTTGTTATTATTCATCCAATGTGATTCTTGAATCACGGTCCTCCCCTTCTTCACAGGACCTTCTTCATATATCACCCCCACGAAGTCTTCCTTCTTTGAAGATTCGTGTGACTCAAATTCCTTCTATTCAAATGTCTAAATCGACCCATGGGTCACAATCTGCAGACTTTGGACTTAATCCTACTAGTTTATAGATGATATACCATCATATAGGTAGGTCCACACCACCTTCTTCTACTCCCGAGACATCTAGCTCCACATATTCTTCGTCCCCCACATCATATTCTTTTATCAATCATCATCAAACATCTTCTAAGTCTTCCACACCAATTGAACCTCTTTCTTCCAATCAACCCTTGGTGGTCGATCAACAACTCATACCGATTGATCTCTTTTAGAATGAAGAAACAATCAAGGCATTTATAGGGGCACACATGAAGATATTCCTCTAGCATATTACGAGCAAGGATTCTCTTTAGAATTGATGCATCTACATATTGTGAGGAAAATTTTGATTCCTTTTATCAAAAAATGGAGGAAGAGCCTCAGATCATGCAACTTGATCCTCCTCTTATTCTTCCATCTTCACATTCTTCATTACGTGATGAAACTCCTAGGTCTTACATTGATCCATGGCCTATCTTCTCATCACCCAATCACTCTTTGTCTATCAAAATTCCTCAATCACAATCTCTTATAGGGTCAATGCCAAGTAGCCCTTCATCTTTGTCTAGGTGTGGGTCACCTTCTAGTAGCCCTCCCTCTTCTATTTTTGGGACATTTTCAAGTAGTCCACTATCTTCTATTCTTGGGGCATGTCCAACTATCCCCTTGTATTCTATATATGGGCCACCTCTAAGTTTCCCTTCATCATCTATCTATGGGTATCCTCTAGGTATCCCATTACCTTCTATTCTTGGGGCACAACCAACTAGCCCCTTGTCTTCTATTAGTGGGCATATCCTAATATCCCACCATTGTCTTTTATCTATGGGACACCTCCTGGTAGCCCATCATCTTCTATTCTTGGGCTGCATCCTAATAGTCCATCATCTTCTATCTACGGCTCACCTCCTAGTAACCCTTCTTCCTCTATATTGGGGCCACATCCAAGTAGCCTTCCATCTTCTATCTATGGCTCACCTCCTGGTAGCCCATCTTCTTCAATTCTTGGACCATATCCTTTTCATCCATCACATTCTCCTTCTACCAATGATTGTGGCAAGCCCATCATCATTTCTCATATCAATTCTAAATGTCCACATTCTCCTCCCACTTCTCGAGATCAGAAAAGTCAAGCATTAGCTTATAAGAAACCTAGACAAGTTATTTATCAAGCTAAGATCAAAAATCTTGAAGAGCTCCAAAGCTCCCAACAACTCAAATGATTATAAAATTCAAAATCAAACGTGATTCAGAATGCACACCAACGTACCCATCAAGTATGGCACAAAGTGCAAAAACCTATGGATATGGAACTCAAGCTCCCACATACGAAACCCATGTTTCAAAACAAATCATAGTCATTTTTTGAGTGTGAACTCACCATGATCATCGAGATGGGGATAATATCACTCTTGATAAAAAAAATGTGCTTAGTCTCCCTTATCAAGGAAATTACAGAACATCATTGTTGGATCCTATCACGTAGAGTGACATGGTTGGTCCCAATCTCCCAAAACACTAAAAAATTCTTAAAAAATCATAAAATAGTTCAAAAATAAAAAAAAGAGAAAACATTAAAACATTACAAAAAAAAATCAAAGGTACAAAGATCAAACATTGCAATCAGGTATTGCGTACACATGGATGTTCTTTCTTCCCTTTCTTTCATATTCCTCTACAAGTCATCCACCATTTTCATCCCTTCGATGATATTTTGGTTAGCTTATTTCATACACATTTTGTGACATTTATCTCTATGGTATCCGTTTGACCTTGGTATTTCATAACCTTGGTAAATTAAAGAATGATTGACCTCTTAGAGATCCTATCACTATCTACATATAATAAACTTGTTGGGAAGAATTTTTGGGTGTATTTGTTGACACTAGCCAATGTCATCATCACAATCACTTCCACATCCTTCCATCAAGCCATTAGTGATTCTTAACCCCTTGTCAAACAAGATAGCTGAAATAAGTTTTCAGAAAAAAAGAAAAGAATCAAAATCAATCAATCAAAAAGAAAAATCTAAAAGTAAAAGAAAATTGATATATAACTCTCTCTTGGGGTATTTCCAATAATCTCTACTGAGGATATGGACACCTAACTAGTAGTAGAGAAATGTTGTGATTAGAATCAAATGCATCTCATCGGGGCTATGGATATTTGGCTGGTAGCAGAGAAATGTACGACTCTCCTTCCATAATCCATTCACAAATCACCTTTCAAACTAAATCATTCCTACACATTGGCTAGTGTCTTCACTTATTGTCTATCAACTCTTTATTTCAAGAGGTAATTCATTTCCACATGCACACACAAGATCTCGATGAGTAAACAGATTAGTATGTTATCAAGTGTTACTTTTTGGACCTTGTTCAAACTCTTGCTTTAGTGCATGTCTTGTCTCATGATTTGTACCTTAGGCTAATCACTTTTTCATCGAATGCCTTCTAAATATTTTCATAGCATCCTCTATTCTTTGAAAATAATTTAGAACATCCATGTGTATCAGATGTCCTTTTTTCCATGTTTGCAAGAACTTTTTCCCCTTTTAATAAGACAATTTTCTACTTCTTTTCTCTCATGTGTTTATTGGCTAGCTTACATTGGGGCATCCTTGATCCCTCATGATTGAACCTATTTTATATTGGCCTTGATCCCCCTTCAATGTGTGAAGAGTTTATCTTTGAATACTCCCACCAATTGTTGGGTTATTTTCACATCTTCACTTTCTTGCACATACACGTGGCATTTTTTCCTTGTACATCCCATCTATCACTAGGGGAATCCACACTTCATTATCTTATTGTACATATTTTAAGAAAACTTTAAAAAAAAAAAACATTCAAATATATTTCTAAAAATAAAAAACAATAAAAATCATCCTACAAAATGTCACTCTTTGGTTCTCCTATTCTTGTGCGTGACTTGTGGATCATCTTGATTTACCTCCATTAACAAAGTTGGTTTACTTACTATGTCTGTACTCTGGGGCACAATGAGTTACTTGGTACTATTTCATAGTGCACTACTTTTCATAGGACCCAAGTGTCCTCCGTTATTCCCCTTGCATGTATCCTTTCTTGGGGCACCATCTTTTAACCCTTGTCATTAATTTACACAAGTTAGAATCAAATCTTGATAAAAAAAATACATTATGTTTCTCTGTCAAGTTATCTTGTTTACTTTCTCATATTGCATTATATTATGTATGTTGCAGGGAGTTAGGCATCTTTTACTTTCTCGTATTGCATTACATTTTGTATGTTGCATAGAGTTGGTGTTTTTAGCTATGGACATTTGTTCATATATGGATTTTCATGTCATACTACACTTTTTTCATTCTTTTTAATAAGGACCGATGACATCGATCATAAGCAAAATGATGAAATAAAGTTGGTTTTTACATCGACAAGATGATAGCTATATCCATCTCTTTTCATCTTCATTTTTCTTCCATATCACTCTCCTTCTATCAACACTTTTCTTCAAAAGTAACTTGGGGCAATAATGATCAATTATTCTACTTCTTCTATTTTGTTCTTTCATCTTTTTGATCGTCGATCACCCTCTTTCATCACCCCATTGACACTTGAGGGGCATCCTTCATTCTATTAATTTTTTCTTCTATCTCTTCAAAAAATTATTTGTTTGTACTTTTCTACTATCTTTGAAGTGGCGTCACTTACGCCACCCCAAAGAGGGGAAAATGTAGACACCTAAAATCCACTTACACAGGCTTTAATGCTAATATTGCACTAATTATCCTCTTTCTCATCATTTCATAATAATTAGCACTTTTCCACTAATTAGCTAACATTCCTCTTCATATTCGTTAATTAACAACCTTTCGTTAATTAATTAGCCTTCCTATCATTAAAGATGTCAATTAATGACCTTTCGTTAATTAATATCCGCTTCTACTTGGGTTAATTAATTATTATTAATTAATTACACTCGCAACTCTAAATCAATAAATTACCATTTATTAGATCAAATTCCTCTCTTACATCCCACAAATCATACTAATTTTCCTCTAATTAGCTTCTATAAGCTTACCTCTACCTATTAATTAATCACTTTGATTAATTAAAACATCCCCCAACTCCCATGACTTATTAATGACAAATTAAACTCTTCTAAATCAAGATTACCTTTTATAAAGCAACCTTATCCATTCCTAATATTGTTTTACCTTTATCCCACATTCATCAATTTTTATCCTTGCCTCTTCAAGAAAGCTATATAAAGAACCCTCCTTCTTACCTTTCTTCTTGCACCATGCTTTGAATAGTGCAAACTATAAGCATTTTAATCTTGAGTCATTCTCCATTGTTGAAAATATCTTCTCCATCTTGCATCCTTTCACTCAAAATTGAGTAATATGGGAAGATCCAAAATGGCCTTGTAGCCATTCTTGGTGAGATTCCATTCTCAATCCTTGAGATCAAGCAACAATCCACTTTGATTGCTTATGTTCTTAATAGGTTCATAGTTTAAGTTAGAAATCATAGAGAGTAGGAAATAGCTTAGCATGTAGTTTCATTTATGCATTGAAGAAACATTTCCTTTAAGCTTTTATCTTTATGGTTCATTGTTTAATTAGCATTTTATTTTGAAGCTATGTAGATATTATTCTCAATTTATAGATTAGTTAATAAAACATGAACACAGGGGTCCAGGAAGAAAAATTCTCACACTTACTAAAAACAATAAGTTGCACTCTCTAAATATAGTAAGTGTCAAGGGACCATGAAATTCAAGTTTACAGAATGGGCATTGCCCTGTCACCAATGGTGCCTTCATTAGTTTTTATTTCCTATCTCTTCAATGTACCATCTTTACCAGTGGATCATGGCAGTGTCACAAGGGATCGTCGTAAGCATTTCTCATAGGTCATTTAGAATCCATCTCAGGAGATCTTGATAGTGTCTTTCGACACTCACTTCATGGTTCGGGTTGCATGTGTATCATGTGCAAGGTGGAGGTTGCGATCATCGATGAAACGTTTCATTTAAATTAGAAGGGTGGTCATATTTTAAAGGTTCTGGCAGGGTCAGTTTTGAGCTCCTATCTCTTCGGAAAGATGTAGTGCCCACATTTTATAGCCTCAATTATCTGTTGACTTCTTTACTCATAGTTATGATTTGACAAGGATTTTGACATATTTTGGACATTATGTTATGTTATTTGATCTTCATGGACATGTATGGTGATTTGGGCACGTAGCACCAATTTAGTTTGATTAGTATGTTGGAACATTTTAATAGATGTTGTGGATACTAACATATTGCTATGTTATTTGGGCCTAATTGATATATGATGGATACATAGTTTAGTCGCACGTCTTGATGATATAGATTATTCGATTATTGATGAGAACACATGATAGCATGGATATATGTCATTTATATGTATTGTAATGGCTAACACATGGTGAATTTGTGTGAAATTATGCATGTTTCTCATTTACGATTCCATGTTGATGATGTGATAGCATAGATTACATGTTTAGACTTGATTGTTTATTGAGTAGTTGATTTACACTTGTATTGGACATATGCATTTAATGTTTGCATTGAGTGTGCAGTTACAGGAACATGAGAACGTGGGTTTCAGGGTGGCTACGTAAATTGTGCACAATAAGCTCACGAGGAAAAGTCCTAACTATGTTAGCTATTTAAGGCCTTATTGGTTTCTTGTATTGTTTGGGCACCATGAGTGACCCTTATTTATAATGTTGTATTTCATGTAAAAATTAATTTTGTTTAGGTTGTTTAATTTTGTTAAGTAAACTAGGTTAGGGGACTTAATGGCCCCCACTTGCATTAAGTATGTATTTGTGTAAGTGTGCATTAATTAAAGAGGATTGGGGTCACATAAGCACCCTTGAGTGGGCCCCACATCCTCTACATATGTGCCCAAATGTGCCAAACCTGAAGTTGGGCTATTTTTGGAATTTTAAGTGACCCTTTTTGGTTTTAGAGTTCACTTAGCATGAAAATAATCCCTTGGACCCTACCTATAGGTAGGGGATTAATTCAAGGCATGGAGGATTTTCCCTCCCATTTAGCCTCTCTTTTATCACATCCATGTAAGATTGGTTGGAATGTATGTGTTGTGAAAAGTTGCATAAGCTTGTCTCATTTTTTTTTGGGTAATTTGGGAGAGGGGTGTTTAAATGTGAGTTTATCTTTTCTCTATTTTTTTTTGGAATTTTGACTTGGAGGGAAGAGAGGGGTGACACATGTCACCCCCTCATTTGTGAGGAAATTTATTTGTTTTTCTTCAAATACTCCCTCATGGGGAGAAAGAGAACTTTTTTGGCTTTTGCTTGGTGCTTGGAGGCTTTTGGAGTTAGAGTTTGCTTGGACAAGGAATTGGGAAAAGCTTAGAGATTTGGAGAGCTTGTGGAGGTAGGCTCTTTGATCTCATGTTATGTTATTTGGCATGTTATATCTTAGATTTGCTTATAGTTGAAATTTGTGTTTTGTTGCTTGTGTTGTATATTGCTTGGGTATGTTATTTATTATTTTCTCCATCCATCATATGGCTTGATGGATTTTAGAGTTTTATTGGGGAAGAGGGAGGGATTTTCCCTCTTAAACCTCATGGATTGATGGGCAAGCCATGTTGGTTCTTTTTATTCCCCTCATATAGTTTGAGGTGGGGAAAGTGGTTCATATGGTTTGAAACCCCTTCCCCATCCTTGGAGAGGAAACCAATGGGTTTGAAAATCCTCCCAAGGAGGATTTTAGGCGAATGGGTGGAGAAATAAGGAGGTTTTGTGAAGAATCTTGTAAGTGTGCATCATATGGTTGGACCACACTCTTTGGCATTTTGGATGTCTCATCTAATCTTCCCCATTGTTGAGGATGAATATGGTTTTATCCTCTTTTCTTTTGGTTGGTATATGTTGTGTTTCTTTAGTGTTTGAGTTAGTCTTGTATGTGATATGCTTGTGTGTATTTTCTCCCTTATTCTTGTGCACATTTGTGGAAGCTAGCTCTCTCTCCCATGGGCTTGGGGAGGCTAGCATGTCTTCCAACCTTTGGAAAGACATGTAATGATGCCTATAGGTTGGGTGGTAAAACAAGTCTTTCTCTATGTGTTGGATTCTTTGATGAAGAGCACAAAGTTGGAGCTCAAGTTTGGAAGATGGTTGGAGTTTCCTTGATATCTTGGCATCTTGTTGTTCCCAAAATTTTGGGAGAGTTTTACTTATTGTAATCATGTGAATATGGATTTGTTGGAAGTTCTTTGTCCTTGTAAAGTTCCCATTTTGAGATTGGGATTGCTTTGGAAACTAGTATTACATTAGTTTGTGTATCCTCTTTCAATCTTGCAAAGAAATCTTGTAAAGTGTTCCTTTGTGCATCTTAAGCATCTTGACATATGATTTCCTTGTGATATTAATTTTAGAGCTTAAACTTCATTGTTATGTAAGCTATTATTGCATGGTAAACATTGTAAGAAAGTTTGCATCTTGAAAAGAAATGGAAGGAATATTAAGTGCAACTTCTTCTATTGAAAGACGGTTTTGTATGCTATTATTTTGATCCTCAAGTGAAGTGAAAATTTTTATATTTGTGGTAGAAGTTGTATAAATTGATTGATTCTCCTTTGAAAAGAAAACTTGCATTCTTCATTATATATGGGTAGTGTAAAACTAAGATTTGAAGTAGAGGAATTTTAATACCATTTGTTGCAATATAAGTATTTTCTTTTCCTTTATATATAAAAAAATTATAGAATGGGGGATTGATAGCAAACCAGATTTAAATTTGCTCCTATTTCCATACAAGTTGTAGAGATTTGATTATTACTTCTCAATGGAAAAGTCTATATTCTAAGAATCCATTTTGAATATTATATAGTTAAAATTTGTTGTGAATAAAACCTATTTCTCTTAAGTGATTTAATATTTAAAAATAGTTCATTTTATGATGTTGATATGTAGTTAAATAAATATGGTATATATGTATATTCACAATTAGAACCTATCTTTTTACATTTTAAATAATAAAATTTAAAAATTTTAAATAACGAAAAAAAATGAAATCATAATATTTGGGATTGTGGATATGTTTTTTGTTTTAGAACAAAAAAGTTAAAATGGGGAGGGTTCGAGCCCTCCCTAAATGCTACGCTAAACTCATGGTACGACCACACCACCACACCCTCCCCAACTCCCATTACCTCAACCACTTACTCCACGCAATCCCCCACACCTTCGCCGTAACCTCCTCCCCCATTAAACCCACGACCAAAAATAATAGTTTGTTGCCTTATCACACATAAAACCTCTGATTTTTATTACCGAATCCTTCTTATTTATGAAATACTCATTGTTATATATATGTCCATATTTTAAAAAAAAAAAAAAGGTATAGTATATACCCAACTAGAGATTCATCTGGTAAATAAACTAAAAATGGGAAATACTTGAAACCTAGATATTTGAATAAAAAAATAGCATGGAACGAAATGCGGAGAAGAAAATCCTTCAACACCCTGCAACAAAATTTCTTCATGGCCATCCATGGCCTCTCCCAAACCAAATAACAAAAATAAAACCAAATGAGAAGAGAAAGAAAACATAAAGATGGATTAGGGAATTTCTAGGGCAACTTAAAATCAAGGGCCAAGATTAGTTTGATCTTAGGGTTCACATTAAATCCTACACAACTTTTAAGTCATGGGATTTTGTGGGATTAGGAAATAAAATAAAAGAAGGGTGTGTGGGGGAAAATTAAAAAAAGGGGGAAACTAATTAAATTAAAAGGGGTGTGTAGACTTTCTATTATGACCCTAGCAAACATTTAGTAGAAATAAATAATTAAAGTTGGAATTGGACTAGTGGTTAATTATTTGGGTAAATCAAATTAGTATAGAATAATTAATAATGGAATCGGGTAAGTATAGTAATTGTTTATACTTTAAAAAACAAAATTTACCCAAATTTTTAACTACCATTTGGTGTGGTTTTCTATGTCTTGAGGTGAGGCAACTGCAAAAGGATCTTCATGAGTGGTGTTTGTGGTCACCGGTGAAGTCATTCAATAGTGTTTTTAAAAACTTAACCCAAGGTGTCTGTGGACCATCCAAAGGAGTTTTCTCGGGGTGCAAAGAATTCAAGGATTTGAGTTCATCACATTGGAGCATTCCATCGAGTCATCTAGAAGGATCAATGGAATTTATCGAAGGCGGATTATTCATCATCGACATAATCTCTTCTCTCTCTCTCTCTCTCTCTCTCTCTCTCTCTCTCTCTCTCTCTCTTCTCTCACCCCCAAAATTTTCTCTCTTCAACATTATAATTCTTCATTGGGGGTGCAATTTTTCATATGTCCTTAATGAAATTAAAAAAGCAACTTTATGTTTCTAATGTAAAAGTCACCTTTATGTTATAAAAAGGGACTTAATATTTTCCTAGGAAGTTGAAAAGTTTTAAGTTATGCGAGGACATATGAAAGGTCATTGGGGGGTAGATGAAGATTCATCTCTCTTCTTATAAAATGAAAATACTTCCCATTTTCAAGGGGTTGTTGGTTGCAAATTTGTGAATTCATGAGAGAGCATTTGTCTACTTGTGGAAGAACAAAGAGTTAGCCAATTTTCTTCTATTTTCCCCCTCACTATTTTTCCTCCATTCTCATACTATGTACAAATTTAATTGAAATTCTAATTAAGGAAGAAGTTATTTTTTCCAAGGCATATGAATGTGTGCATCTTTGTATGCATGGTTTCCTCTAGCCAGTAGCATGGAAGTTTTGGTTGTTTCTTCTCATAAATGTGTGTGTTGAAATTTCTAACTAGTGTGTGCAGGAATCTGAGTTTCTACCCGCAACATTAGTTCTCCTATCTTTTATTCTCACTCCCTTTCTTGCTCTCCAGACAAAGTCTTCTCTAGAAATTGATTCTAGATTTTCCACAGGGTTAGTGGAGTGCCCTTGTAGAGGGACTTTGAATCCTAGAGCATTGGAAAGAAACCCATAAATTTGTCCACCCAACAAATTTTCTCGCCAACATGATTTTGACCTCCATCGTGGGGTAGATTTAGTACCATTTGCACCAGAATACAACCACAAGGTCCAAAATCCATATATATATATATATATATATATATTAAAAAAATAGATTTCAAAAGAAAATCATTTTTGAAGGTGACTTCGTCAAGGAACAAATCCCTATCACGTTTGTTTCCCGCATCACAATGAAGAAATTTCCAGATTGGAGTGAAGTACCAATGAGTGACAACGAATAAGAAGAAGATCATGACGAGAAAAAATATCGTTGATCAACCATGGTTCCAAACTAGTCTTTAGAAAAAATAAATTTGACAATTGTATAAAGGAGACCCCTACTTCAAGAAATAATCTATAGTTGAACAAAGGAAATAAAATGTAACTTTTCGGTGAAGAAGAAGTTAATTAATGGTTGAAAGATGCTTGGAAAAGATACAAGATGTTGTGTGAAGCTCAAGAATATGCCAAAGGTAATACTCTCAATTACGTAAAATTGAACATAAAGCTTGGAGCCATGTCTTTCATCACCCTCCCTTGGGATGATTTCCTTGCATATAGGAATGATAAAATGGGAGTCTTAAAAATTGAGTATATGGAAAGAATCATGAGCACTATGCAAGGAAATTATAGTCCCAAACATACCTCGAAACACTAAAATATGCTGAAGCTTTGCAAGAGATGTATGGGTAACTTCAAGAAACCCCGTAACAAGGAAGAAGAAGAGAAGAATTGTCCTATAGAGTAAGATATTGAAGATTGTTCATACTATAGGGTATTCATCCTTGAAAGATTCTTGAATGTTGCTGAATAAAATAATATCCTTGAGCCTTTCGATGAAGATCAAATCAACACTATGGAATATGATGAGAGGAAGGATGATGTAGGATCAACTGAAGAAGATCTTATTCTTGAAACCTCCATTGAAAATCAAAGAAACACCTTTGAATATGATGAAAAGAACATAGAGAGAACCACCATTCATCAAATCATTCTAGCTTGAGGCACAACCCTTTGGAGGAGTAATATATTTGATAGAGGAAGATTCTTGTTACATAATGGATGATTTGATGCTTTTCAAAGACTCCACCAATGATGAAGAAGTACAAGATGACCAGTTCAGATTAAGCATGCATAATCTCATTTCATATTCCAATCTTTCGATTAATGGTGGAATGGAGATATGTGAAGAAACACCTAAGATTAATCCTTTGTCATGGACCGAAGATGGTGAATTAAATATGGTCATGGATGATTTGCCTTCCTATTTTGATCCTTCAAGTGATGAAGAAATTTTGAATGAAGAAATGGAAACAATTGAAGAATCAAACTCCCTCCCGATTCAATCATGGATGACCAAATGGAAGAGGCCCACTTCTTTTTTAAATCTGAGGAGAATGAACAACTAAAACAAAAACTCTTCTCACCTAGGTAGTAGAATGATCATCACTATGAGTATGAATTATTTCATTATCCATATGAGCAAGAGGATTCAATAATGGATGATCGACAAAGATCTAAAAATTATTCTCACACCGTTACCCCAACATGGCTTTCTGCTTCCCACCAAGGGGAGGATGATATGGATTTTGAACTCGTAGGAGTGCCCTTCCCACCAAGCATGGACCTCCTCTCCTTGTTAGAAGGTTACATGAATCAAATATGCTCGTGCTTGCAAGAGAGTGGATCTTGGACAACACAAAGCATGGAAGGAGTGAACGAGGATGTGTCAAATGAATCATGGGCCTAGATGGATCAGATTTTCAGTCATCTGCTGGAGGCAAAATGTAGAGACTCTTTCAATAAAAATGAAGATGAGCTTATGGTGAACTTGGAAGAATCATCCGTGCAATAAATTTTGAAGGTTGTTGAAGAAAATGAAGAATAATATCCTCAACTTAGTTTTGAACTCTTGACCCGGTCTATGGAGATGTAAGACATATATGAACCAATTGGTGCTTCTCATTTTGGTACACCAATTTTTGATGTTGAGAAAGAGAAGTTGGATAACTTTGATGACTTCCCCAATAATTTGGTTGATGAGAGTGAACATGAAAGCATGTCTTTTTCTACCAAATTATGTGAAGAATTTCACGAGTGCAAAATAAGGAAGGTTCTTGAATCTCCTTTAGAGATCCCCAATCTTGAAAATGACATCTTTGTCATGGAGGAAGATAACAAGGAAAATATTGAGCTGATTTGCATTGAATAAAGTTGTTCAGAATGAGGTGAAAAGTTGCAAGAGTATTGGGAGTGTATTCAAAACCAACTTGTTCCCACCACTTCGGAATGCTCCACCAATGCAAAACAAGAGTTCATATGGAAAAATCCACTCAAGGGTGAAGAATTCTTATATGACCAAACCAAGAGTTGTAATTTTGAAAATGATACCAAGGTGGACTTTGAGCAGATGGATATTGATAATAGTCATTTTGGGAGCAACAAAGTGATATTTTAGAGAATTCTTAAAATGAGAAGGAAATCATTTTGTTCTCACTCCTCCTGAGTACCTTGCTAATATAGGAGATGATTTTAGGCTGCCATCCAAGGATGAAGAATGTCTCCATGATGAGGTCAATATTTATAATTTGGAAATATGGAGGAATGGTGTCTCATGCTCACAGGATATCAAGAGGAAGCCTCAAAAGGCAAGAGTTTCAAGAAGGTGACCAAATTTTCAATGGATGAAAGAACATTCTTAGTGTAGTGTGAGTATGAGGATAAAATTATGATCATTCTTCTTTTCTCAAGCCATGTAAAGCCATCACTAGAGCATGGTTTGATCGAATAATAATTTTTGTGGTTGAAGGACAAACTTCAATTCACTATTCCACAATTGAATGTACTTTTATCAACACATTTCTAGGTATGTGTATATTATTTCCCCACCTCTGTAGATATACCTCCCCTTGTATATAATTTCCATGTTCTTTTGTGTGTTATTTTCCATTCTTGTGTGTTTTCCTTCTATTTCAAAGTGTGTGTGTGTGTGTGTGTATGTGTGTGTTCTTCCTTTCTTGATATCTCTTGCAAGTTGTAAATGAATCCAAATCCCAATGGATAAGGCACTAGTCAACGTATTGTAAATTGAGATTCTGGGATTTCTTACATCATGTTCTCACTTTGCACTCAATCCATAATGTGTCCCCGAGCTAGAGCCAATTGTTGTCTGTGTTTTTGCATGGGAAAAATTCACCCAAAAATAGGACAACTATACCCTAGTGTCAAAATTTTTATGTCATATCCTTCAAGACACCCCCTTAAATCACCTTTCCCCATAGTTTCAAGTCTAGTATTTCCATTCAAGATTCCATCTGTGGTGTCGTTAGTACTCCCTAGGTGATTTAGGAATAAACAAGATCATTCAAGCATGTTGGAGTAATGGTTTGCAAAGTGAGTTCTTGAGCATGCTTAGAAGGGGCTTTTAACAGCCTCTCTAAGTTAGGTACACTATCATTGGGGTGGAATGGAAAATAAATAATCATCATGGAGGTGTATTTAAGATTCCAAAACATCAAAGAACTGATTTAGGGAATATTTAGGGAAGTTTTGAAGGATTTAGAGCTGATTCAGCGAAAATAATTTTTGAGCTTGAAGGAGCATGCACCGTGAAAGAAGGACTGAGCTCTAAAACAACATTACAGGATACCCGTGATGGTTTTAAATCCTAAAAAGTATCAATGGAAATAATTTTCAATGTTATACATGGTGTAAAAAATGAAACCTCTTGAAACCAAAAGCATTGTTTTCGACAGTTCATTCTTCTGACGCACAATAAGAAATCCCAAGAAAGAAGGATCCATTTGAAGGTTTTTCAATAAAAAATGGATATTAGGACCATATCCTTTCAATTCAGACAGGTTTTTAATGTGGAATAATATAACATTTCACCCAAAAATTCATCTAGGAGCTCGAGATATCACCTTCGCAAGTTGGCTCCCAAGGTATGCTTTCCAACACTTAGTCAAATTTTTGATGGGACATGTGGCATCCTGTGGTGAAGGTGCAATTTCATGTCCCCTTCGCACCTTTGCAAAGGAACATGAGGTGCAAAAAATTTCACCTCACCCCTAAGAATCCTTTTGGTCACCCATATGACCATGTACTTACCCAATTCAACCCTCATTGACTAGTTTGACCATTCACCCACCAACTGCGCATGCGTGACACTTATATTGTAATTATGACCATGCTTTGGTGATCTTCCGGATAGAAAGTATACTTATATATATATATATATGTTTTGAAGTTTGGTGTAGGTGTCATCACTTAGAATAGAAAGAAGCGAAAAATAATGTCTATATCTTCACTTTCGAGGCGAGTATAGAAGTGTTATTGAAGCTGCAAAGGAAGTTATATGGCTAAAAAGAATGTTGGATGAACTACACATGGGCATCAAATGGATCACTACTCTTCTATGTGACAACTAGAGTTGCATTGCTCTTGCAAATAATCCAGTTCAACATCAAAGGACCAAGCATATTAAAGTTCATATGTACTTTATTCGAGAGAAATTCTGAATGGTGATATTGATCTCAAGTTTTGTTCTACTAAAGATCATGTTGTAGATATCTTTACAAATTTGTTGTGTTCCATAAAGTTTTGCAAGTTTTGTGCCTTTTTGGGCCTATTAGAGTTTTCATTGAGGGGAGTGTGCATGAAAATGCCACCTCTTAACGGCTATTGTAAACTTCCAATACTTCCTCCATTTTGTAATAAGTAAATGTGTCACACTATGTGTGAAGTTACTTGTAAATCCCAATGAAGATTTAGTTATGGGTATGCCTTAGTTTATAAAAGGCTCCATAATCTGATGTAAGTCTTCATACAACTGGTCTAACTAATTTTGTATGGGAGGATCTATATGATTTCCCTTGTCTACATGCTAGCAAAAATCATTGTTGTCGATTCATGGATCTGTAAATCCTTTTGTAGAAAAAAGTAATTTGGCATGTTCTATTTTTATGTTCCTTTGCATTGCAGATTTTATGGAAACCTTGGGACACTATTTTGAACCGTGGAAAAATAGTATCTCATGGTCTAACTAAAATCCACAATGTACATAAGGAACTAATGTTAACATGGTTATGCATGTTTCTCCCACTTAACATTAAGGGGGAGTGTTGGGGTTGATAATGTGAAGTGGGATATCATTTGATAAACCACCACTTATGACCCTTATTAAAAATTTTATTTAAAATAAACTTAGTCGGTCTACACAACCTCAAATAGAGTGAAATGACATGACCATTCACCCATCCTATATAAATAGGATGATCCTATGAGGATTGACTACTGCTACTTGAGCTATTGATCAAAAAAGAAAAACTTGATCTTTTTATGTAAGCGAGCTATTTCTTTGCGAGTCCAAGGAGCGAAGTGGAAGTGTTGGGTTAAATATATGATAAATTCTTAATATAAGACAATTATTTATTAGTGGGGTTTTCTCCTTGAGTTTCCCCACTTAAATCTAGTGTTATCTACCTCCTTTTACTTTCAATTGTTTACTTTCAGCTCATGTTATTAAAATCCATATTTTTCTATCTGTAATAAGCTAAATTTGTGATTAAATTGACTATAGAATTTAATCTATAATTTTTTGAATCTATATGTGAATCTACAATTTTTTAATTATACATTTCATCTAATTCCTAACAGGAATTGCAAAATTTGGGTTTCCCTCAAAACCGAATTCAAATCTTAGAATTATAATGGTGGACTCTAAGCTTGTCAAGCGGATAAAAGAGCCTAAAATAGGTGTTACTATATGTGTTAAGTGGTATTAAGAGTTTATTAATGTTGACAATGTCTTATTAAGTGTAGGGTGTCTGTTGAGTCCTTTGTAGTCTGTCTGACATTAAGATCCTTGCAATAATGTAAAGAGTAGTAGTTATGAGTCTATGAGGTGGATGGAAGTCCAACAGTCACAAAATATAAGTCCTAGAAGTCAGTTACATTGTGGGAGTAAGTACATGCATGTGGGAGTTCAAGTTTAGGAGAGGAGTAGTAAGTTTGAAATCCCATTCCATGTAGAAGGGGAGGAATTTTTGTAATGGACATAAGAAGAAATGTAGGAGATACTTTATTTCTATGTAGGAGAAGACTCAACATAGTTATATCAGTTTGGAATGCATAAAAATATATGAATAAGATATTATCTCCGTGTTTTGCATGTTTATTCCTTAATCCCTTGATATTTTGCTTGTATTCTTGGTGATGTTCATACAGAAAGCTGTGTATGTGTACGAGTAGTAGAAGAAAGAGGTTATTCTTACAAACTAAAAAATTGTTATAAAATGACCATGTTTTCCTTACAAAAAACACTATAAGGTATTTGAATCATGATCTTATGAGGATATTTTAGGTTAATAACCAATGAGAGGAAGTTTTTAGATGTTATTTCTTGTTGAAGGATGGTTACTCAATCTTTTTGAAGATATTCCTTTGGATGATCATAAGAAACATGACTCGCTTAACGTGTGCGGGGAAAATATTGGATGATTCATGTATAGAGTGTTTGAGAGATTATTTGAATGGTATTGAAGGTGTTGGTACCCAAATTGATTCTCCCTCAGAAGCTGAGCAACATCACAAGTTTGGTAGGAAGCTTAGAGACAAGTAAAGCATGTAGTGTGTCATTTTGTATTGGGGAATGAAATGCAGCTTGCTCTTTGTCACTCGGATGTGGAGAAATGGGTAGCACCCTCAAGAGGATTTGACCAATCCTTACTACTTTATGGTTGTGCCTTTCAACCAGGGTGAGAGGACCCTTTTTGTAGCCTGTTGTTTGTGGAGGAGATGGAGATATCCTTCCTTGTGAAATTATTAAGAAGACCTTGAAGAAAATATGATCAATGTAACAAAACCTAACTCTCACGAGTTGTCACTCTAGATAATGGAGATATTTTCTAAGCAAGGTTCAGGCCACTAAAGACAATGAAAACCTGATTGTTTCTAGCATGTTTTGGTAGTAAAAATTATGCATTTGTATACACATATGACAAACAGGGGTAGTATGGGTATGATTGGTTATTTTTAAATGAATTTTTGGTGGGAGGTGAGGCAAAAATGAACTTGATTCACCAAATCCTTGAGAAATTTTACAAAAATGGAGAGCTTGAACAACATAATGCTTCGGGATAGCTAGGATGTTCCTTTAACTAGAATATGTGCTTCAATGGAGGCCCAGATTAACAATTTTCACACAAACTTCAAGGATCCAAAATGAAGGCTCAAATTGGAAAACTTAACTAAACATTATCAATCTCTTGTTTCATCACACCTAAGATACCCTCAAAGGCTAACAAAAAATCTTATAGTCATGCTAGGAGTCACAATGATTTTAAATTTGTTTATTTCACTATCAAATGAAAGCTCTTTTGATAAATGAAATTGTAAATTCCACCAAACTATCACAAGGATAAGATCTTGTGTGATTCACAAAGATTTCAATGTAAGATTGCAACGGGAATAAGAAAACTACTTGCAAACATTCGAAATGAAGCAAACACAAAATTTTCCCAAAATAACCCAAATTAACTCAAGTTTGATTAAATTTATTAGTAGGGAAAAGTTTATAGAACAATCTCAGAGCTTGTTAATGGCTATACACTCGTAACCACCTTAACATGATCAAATTTAACACAAAGGAGATAAAAAGGTTTCTTTAGATGGTTTCTCAGAAGGATAGGTTCTATCAAGATTTTCTCTTAGAAAAATCAGTCCCGATTGCTAACACTTCAACCATTTGCACTACAAATTCATGCAATTTATAATACTTCATTTACAACAAAATTTTCCCCAAAACTAGAGACATTCAAAGCACCATTGCATGTTGAGACTCCCAGAATTAGATTTGTGAAAAGTTGTTAGGTGTGCAGAGGGAAAATCTCTCCAAATAATTCCAGCATTCAATTCTTCACCTAGTAGAACACTCTTCCCTTATTTTCCACCTACTTCCACCTCTAACATGTCAAATCTGGTTCTTTGCATGCCATGAAGAGAGACTAGAAAATCAAATCGAACTCGATAGCCACATTTTGTCTTAATGGTAAAAGATGTCTCTAGATCTCCCTCACCAAATTTAGATATCAAATTAACTCCCCTTCCTGTTTGGTGTGCAAGAAATATCGAGAAATCATGAAGAATTGCATCTCTAGGAGCTCTAGAATGAAAATGGTGGAAAAAATAGATATAGATGCATAGCTTCCATTGATTTCTATTTTGAATTTGGACTGTCCATGTGGGAGATCCACTTTAAAATAGGCATGTGGGTTCCCTTTTTCCTTTTACAACTTTTTGGAAAAATTTAAAATTTTCACATTTTGCTCCGCACCTCGCCCTTGAGAAATGAGCCTGACATGTGTCCTAAGGTGGGTCCTAAAGGAACCACGGCCAAATTCTACTATTTCACCTCCTTTTTGGAAAAGGAAATTTTTCCAAGTTTCCCCGAAAGTTTGCACCTCCACTCCACCATTGACTGGAACAAAATTTTGACTATTCTCTGTTGGGCTTGCAGGTCATTTTGATGATTTAATCCTTTTGATGACAAGAGGCAAAAATCCAAGTTTCCTTCGATGGTCCGCTTCCCCACCCCTTTGACTTTTCAAAACCAACCTTGACCTCCTTCTTGTCAGGCTTGCAGGCCATTTTGATATTTTAATCCTTTTGATGACAAGAGGCAAAAAATCCAAGTTGCCTCCGATGGTCCACTTCCCCGCCCCTTTGAATTTTCAAACTGCCACGCATCACAATGGCACATCTTGAGATGGTCCCCAAAATTTGAGACCTTGAATGAGCATGGGCTCACCACGTGTCCTAGCCTGACAAAATTTGTTTGAAGGCTTAAAGCTTAGCGGAAGGTGCCATGTGTCAGGGTCCGAGGAAATCTCCTTTGGCCATTGAAAAGTCCAAGCAAAAAGCAAAGTGAGCAAAGGCCTCCAAGTGTCCTCCTAGCGCTTCTTTAAAATAAAATTCAAGGGTTGGTCCTCAAACATGTGTGGTCCCTCCATGTGTCCCAAGCCTCTCAAAACCTTTTGAAAAAAGACTAAGTATGGGAAGACCCGATGGAAGCCTCCACGTGTCTTCATGGCGCAATTTCAAGAACCTTATAAGGCTTCAAAAATGATTTAGTGGGGCACACTTCCATTTTAGAATTTTACTCCATTTTTCCAAAAGGGAAAAATATCCAAACTACTTCCAAAGGCCCGCATCTTCGCCTTTAACCTTGCCACATGTCCTTCTGCGGGGTCAAAGTAAGATTTTTTCCCTGCCGCTTAAATTTTACTTTAAACAAAACTTGGTAGGGCCACGGGGCAGGAGTTAACCTTTTTCCAAAGTAGCCAAAAAGAAAAAGTTCAAAAAACAAACCCACACCCCATCCAATTAGAAGAAACCACGTAAGCACCAAAAGAACCAATCAGATTTGAGCGGAGCTACGGGACCAAATTTGCCTTTTTGCCAAAAAAAAAAAAGTGACAAGTTAAAACATTTTCCGTCATCCCCTGACCAACCAAAAGAAGCCATGTGACCACCGAATGCTAAGGAATAATTTTGACAAGAAAAAGATGCCCACCAGACCATCAAAAACATAGAAATTCACCATTCATGCCCAGAAACCGATTTTTCACTAAGGATGATTTTTTTAAACAAAACCAAGTGAAGCATGGTTCCAAGCATCTTTCGACCATGGATTTGGATTTTCAAAGGCATACAAATATAAATTGATCATTCTTGAGCTTCCATGGTCGGGGAAAAATAGGAAAACGATAGAGCCCACGGATTTTGAAGAAATTAGGGAAAAAACAGGAAAACTCAGAGACTTCTTCAAAAAGGGGCATGACAATGGATTCTGCAAACAACTTGAGGCATTCAAATGGAGGTAAAATCTTTAGAGCATTCACATCAAGAGATAAAATGTTTCATAACATGCAGATTAGAGGAAAATTAGGGAAAAATGGTGTGAGATCAAAATGAGCACCAACATTGGCTTCGGCTCGGGGATGGGCACGCCCTGCGAGTGCCACAAGAAAAATTAGTAGACTAAGTGCCAGAGAAGACCATTGGGAAGCAGAGTCAAAGAGAAAAATAACATAGCAGAACAACCACAACTATCCTCTAAAACTGGATCGAGAAACCAACAAAACCAAGTCACCAACAGGACTAGAACGAGAAAAAACACAAAAGACAGAAAATAAACCAACAAACTATACACTGTATAAGTGATGCTCACTTTGATTCTAGGGAATCAATCCAAGAAATGCTTCAAGTTCCTACCATTAATAGGTAATTCGAGAAATTCACCATCCAAATCCTTTAAGAAGAAGGTATGCTCACCAATCCAATGTCAATGGAGTAAGGGCCCATCCATAGTGCATCAAATTTACCATGTTTTCCCTTGTCCTCATGTCTGTTATCCCACAACAACACAAGATCTCCAATGTTGAAAGCTCTAGGAGTGACCTTCTTGTCAAATAACTTCTTCAATTTTTCTTTGAACTTCACATGCCTTTGGTGAGATGCCCTCCTTTCTTCATCAAGTTCAACAATCTAGTTAATGCAAGCCTCATATGGACTAACTTCTTGATCTTCCATTTGTTGAATGAACTGATATGAGGATAGTTGCATATGCAGGGGCAACAGAGCTTGAGTGCCATACACTAATTCAAATGGACTTTTTCCAGTGGCTCTTTTAATAGTAATTATGTCAGCCCAAATAGTGAACTTCAGTTGTTCACCCCATTTTCTTTTGTTTAACTCCATGGTTCTTCTGATAATCTTCAGCAAATTTTTATTACTGGATTCATCTTGTCCATTTCCTTGGGGATTGTAATTAGAGGCATATGTCAAATTGATCCCGTATTCTTTGCACATTACCACCAAAGGTTTAGCTCGAAGCTCATGGCATTGTCTAGTAATAATTTTAACTAGCACCCCAAACATGTAGATGATATGGTTCAAGATAAAATCCATGACAATTTGGTGTGTTGTTCTTTTGGTGGGGATTGTCTCCACCCACTTGGCGAAGTAATCAGTGGCTATAAGAATCCACTTATTACCAACACTTTAAGGGTTTGAAATCTCACCAATGAAATCCATTCCCCATTTCTTGAGTGGGGCTTCAATTGATATAAGCTATAATGGCAGGGAGCATGAAGCTTTCGGTCTTCTAGAGAAGCATTGGCAACTCTCACATCTTCTAACCAAAAGAGTTGTATCCTTGAAGAGAATTGGCCACCAATAACCAACCCTCAATATATTGTGTGTTGTGACTCTTCCAAAAAATGCCCCCATAAATTCCTCCATGAAGATCAATAATTATCTTGGGGGCTTCATCTTTAGTGATGCACCTTAATATAACTCCCTCAAGGTTCTTCCAAGTTAACCCAAAATCAGTAATGGCATATTTCTGGGAAGCCAACTTAAGGGATCTTTTCTTGTTCTTACTCAAATGCTTAGGGAAGTATTGATGTTTGAGATAAAAAATTACATTTTTTACCACTCAGAACTCATCAATTTTTCAAAAACATCTACCCTTCTTTCTTCTACCCCATTCACCTCAATAGTTTGCAAGTTACTCTTAGCCATAATCTTAGCCAAGCCCAAACCTCTTACTAACTTCATGGTTTGGATATCCATGTCATATTCTTGCAACTTGTTCACCCATCTGCATCTTTTTCTTGAGACCTCCATCTGTGATAAGATGTCTTTGACCATGGTGTGGGGAACATAAGCAATAATTTTAGAGCTCAAAATGTAAGGCCTGAAGACCTTTGTTGCTTTTACAAAGGAAAATGCTTGCTTCTCCATAATAGTGTATTTCATCTTGCCCCCTGTAATTTCTTACTAAAAAAGGAAATTGGCCTCTCAGCCCCTTCATCATCTTTCTGCAACAAGATAGATGCAATAGTGTTTTTTGAAGCAAAAGAAAATAGTTGGAAAGGCTTCTTATAATTTGGAGCTGCTAAAACAGGGGCATGCTTTAATGTCTTCTTGATCCCATTGAAAGCTTGAATGGCATCCTCCTCCCATTTGATGGCCTGGTCCTTCTTCAGCATGCCAATGATTGGAATGACCAACTCAACAAAGTTTGATATGAATCTCTTGATAAAGTTTATCGATCCAAAGAAGGAATGAATCCCTTCTTAGTTCTTAGGATTGGGACCTTGCTGATGACCTATACCCTTTTCTGGATCAATCATCACCCCCTCTTGTGACATAATGTGCCCAAACATGTTTTCCTTCTACACCCCAAAATGGCACTTCTTTGGATTGAGCGAAATGCCATATTCTCTACATCTTATCAACATTTTCTCTAAGTGCTAAAAATGGTCACCTTTCTTTCTAGAGAACATAGTTACATCATCTTGGTAGACAACAATAAAATCATTGATGTAACCAACAAAAGCAATGTCCATTACTCTTTGAAAGGTTACTCTAGCATTCATCAAACTCAAAGGCATCCAGGACATATATATAAGTCCCCCAAGGAGTGGTAAAGGTTGTTTTAATTCTTTCTGATTCCTTCACCACAACTTGGTTATAACCAGAGAAACCATCCAGGGTAGAAAGTAGCTTAGAACCAATCACTAGCTGTAGCATGTTTTCCATGTTTGGTAAAGGATAATTATCCTTCATTGATGCTCTATTCAAATTTCTGAAATCCACACACATCCTGATGTCACCATTCTTCTTTCTGATTGGTACTAGGTTTGCAACCCAAGAAGAATACCTTGTGGGTTGAATAATCCCTCCATCCCTCAGTTTCTTCAGTTCCTCTTACATTTTAAGAGATAGGAGTGGATTGATTGGCCTCTGTTTCTACCTGAATGGTTTTGCATTAGATTCCAAGGGAATCTCATGTTGAAACAAATCCTCTCTATATGCCTTTAATTCAAAATAAGTCCAAGCCATGCAATCTTGATATTTTTTCAACAATAGGACATAAGACTGTTTTTCCTCCTTGTTGAGATTGCTTCCCAACCAGATCTTCCTTGATTTCTCCTTTGTGCCAAGGTCATGCTCCTCAATATCCCTTGAGTTGTTATGCATATGTTAATAATGTGATCAACATTATCAAAGTTGGATTCAAGAGCAACCAACCCTCTAGGAATGGTATTAATCTTTAGTTGGATGATGCCTTTTCCAAAAAAGGTTTCTTTACCCTCTGCTACACACACCATTGGATCCCAATCAATATTTTGATCAGAAAACTCCCCTTTATTTTGCATAAATCTTCTGACCTAAGCATCATCATCAAAAACTTGCCAATGTTTAATGTTTTCAGGTACATATGGCTTAGTTAACACCTCAACATCATATTCACAATATGGGGACACTGTACGATTATAAAATTGAGATCCCAATACTGCAAGTTTGTCTACCAAATCATTGAACTTCCTATCATGATGCACAATGTTGAATGAATCAAACATCTCAATGAAATCCCAAACTGCATGCTTGTATTGTTTCATTTTATGTTTTTTGTGGCATACAGTTTTATGACTTGCTTGACAATTAATTCTGAATCTCCTTTGACAATGATGTCTTTAACACCATATTTCCAAGAAATCCTCAGACCTAACAATAGTGCCTCATACTCAGCAATGTTATTAGTGCACTCAAAGTTGAGTTTGAAAGAAAAGACAAACTCTTCTTGGCCTGGAGAGATCAGAACAACACCAACACCATTTCTGAACTTGGAGCAAGCTCCATCAAACAATAAATTCCAAGGAGAGCCTACCTATTCAAGACACTTGCATTCTTCAATCTTGTGCTCTTTTCCATCAACAAATCCTACAAAGTTATCAACATCAACACTTGTGTACAATACTTCATAAGATGCATTGTTGGGATCTTCAATAAGGTGCAACATCTTCTTTTCTCCATACAACCTGACAAGGCTACCCTCAATTGGGATGGTAGCATAGGACATGTCCATTTGAACACTCCCACCAACACTTGTAGCCCATTTTCTAGATAACAACATACCCCACTTGGTTGGGAAATCAACAATAACAACATCAAGCTTCAGGTTTTTACCTGGGTAAGTTGTAAGCTGCACCACCAGACCTTTCACACATCCCACCACTGGCACTTCTCTGGAGTCCATAGCAGTACACTTCCCATATGTTGTTGTTACTTTGATATCTAGCTCATTCATGACTTCTAGAGGCATAACATTACATGATGCCCCTAAGTCAAACATACAGTTGTGTAACAATATGTCTTTAATGATTAGAGTGGTGAAGAATGGATCCACATTTAGTTGAGACTCCACCAAGGATGTCCCCAAATAAACCTCAAGTGGTTCACCTAGTTCCTCCAACATTGGTGGTGTCTCTAACTCTTCAATGACTGGTGGAGTATCCACAATGTTTATATTTCTACCTAAGGTAGTCATCTCTCTTTCAGCCCCAAATACTCAAAAGCCCTTTTCTTGTGCTCAGGAATCCTAAGCAACTCAACAATTGGAACTAATATCTTTATTTGACTCAAGACTTGGGCAATATCATAAGGGAAAGACTTTGGCAAGGCAACATTGGAAGGAAAGTTGATATACTCATTAGATGGCACATGATTTTTGACAGCTTGGGCATGAGGAGGGGTATGAATTTTGTTTGGGACAACAAGGCCCTTGCTAGATGTGTCTTTCTTAGGAACCTCTTTAGGAATATTTGAAAGCAATTGAGTTTTGGCTTGACCCGAGGCCCCTGTACCTTTGACAACCCTACTTCTTGTGTTATGCTTCTTCTCTTGGGCAAATAACAACATTCATCAACAACTACCTGTCCTCCTAGATGGGATTCCTCCATCATACTTCTTTATCATTAAAGCTCTTAAATATTCAAAGTCATTATTGGGAAATTCAAAATATTGTACAATATCTACTTCTAAAATATGAGAGGGAGGAAGAATGGGTACCGGTGGATGCAATCCCAAAAATCAGCAAGTAGTTCTAGCACTTATTACCTCAGTTGAAGTTTCCCCTTGTTGTGAGCTTATGGAGCAACCCATCATGTAAACATCATCATCATTATCATCATCAACTTCTTCTTCTTCCTACTGATCTTCCTCACATGGAACATGGGGCATGAAACATCTATCACACCAATCAATGACATTTGTCTCCTCCACAACAACAACTTTGGTAGCCAAAGGATTAGGTACCATTCTATTTTCCATGGCCTAGGACTATTTATTTCTAAATCCAATAGGTCCCTTGCCTCTGTCATCAGATCTCTGATCATTTCTATGATGATTTGTAAATATGTCTTGGCCTTGTTGCTTGTGCTGACCTTGTGAACTCTACCCAATCACTTTTTCTACCCGGGCTAATTTGTATGATATTTCTTTGACAACCCCCCAAAGTTTTCACAACTTCCTCCAAATTAGCGGCCTTACTTGTTTGAGGATTTTTAGGTTAATTAGTTTTACACCCTCCCTTTTTGGAGGCTTTCTAATTACCTTGATGTTATTTTCAATTTACAGAGCCATGGTGAAGGCCTGCCTCAAATTAGTATGGTTTTTTTCCTCAAGTAGTAAGCAACCTTTTTATCAAATGCATCTAAGTATTTGATCAAACATGATTCATCACATGGCCTTAAGCTAACAGAAATATTCTCAAGGTATTGTTAAACCTTGTATTGAAATCATGTACTCACTTATTAGGATTCTTCTTGATGTTTTCAAATTCGATAGAAGAAACCAAGGGTCATTTCTATCACCATACTGCAATCTAAATGCATTGTTCATATCTATCCAAGAATCAATGGAATTATCTACAAAGCTTTATACCGATCCTTGCATCCTCTTCCAAAGTATGATAAATAATTTGATATATACATCTTCATGTTCAATCTCAAAGTATTCCATCATATTGATAAAAAGATTTAAATGTTGATCACCAGTTATAGCATTGTTTCCTTGGAAATTTGGTAATCTATTTCTTACATCTTGGGAAGGCGCATTTGGATAACTGACCATCCCTCGTAAAATTTATAGGACCAAAGGTGTTTACAAAAAAAGGAGGTGTGGGGGGGTAGGCCATGTTGTTTTGAGGAGGTGACCTTGGAGGGGAGACAAATTGATAAGGGGTAGAGGGTCTTTGAAACACAGGAGTATAACTTTCAAAATGGATATCCCCTAAAGGCCTTGTTTCTTGGAAAACCCTATCAACTTTTGAAAAGACAAGGGAAGAATGAGAAGAAAAATTTTCAAAATCAAATGAAGGCCCCTCTCCAGTTGGAGAATTCAATTCCACAAAGAGGCTACCTGATTCAGAAGCACTTGAATGGCAGTCTTTAATGTTAGGCCGATCACTTTCATCAATGGGGACTTCTTTTCTTGACTGCTGATCTCCAACAACTCTCCAGGATTTTCTTCCTTCTAAATTTATTTTTCCTAGCTGTAGAAATAATGTCCTGGTAGGATCTCTAGCAAAGACATATCTTATTCCTTCCATATTTGCAAAGATTAGTAACAAAAATCACTTGACATAGAGGTTAAGAAACTGGTACTCATCAAGAATCAGATCAACAAGGATTCTCCACTAAGGATTTCCACCTTAGTTGTGCAAATGCACTAAAATATGATCTGTCAAATGTCTATCAATACTAGAAATTGGAAATGGGATGATCTGACTTTTCTGTACCCGATTTATCAATGAAAGCTAGTGCACTAGGTGTGGAAATTGAAATAATTACACACAACACTTGCAACTTTGAATACTTTTTTTACAAACACAAGATGATATTTGAAACAATGTATTAGCACTTAGAGCATATAAGAAGTGTTTACCAAGGTCTGAATATGAACTGTAACCACTATGTCCTTGGTAGCGGAAAAAATCGGGTGTTGGTACCCAAATTGATTCTCCCTCAAAAGCTGAGCAACATCATAGGTTTGGCAGGAAGCTTAGAGACAAGCAGATCATGTAGTGTGTCGTTTTGTAGCTAGGGATGAAATGCAGCTTGCTCTTTGTCACTCAGATGTGGAGAAATGGGTAGCACCCTCAAGAGGATTTGACCTATCCTCACTACTTTATGGTTGTGCCTTTCAACCAGGGTGAGAGGACCCTTTTGTAGCCTATTGTTTGTGGAGGAGATGGAGATATCCTTCCTTGTGAAATTATTAAGAAGACCTTGAAGAAAATATGATCAATGCAACAAAACCTAACTCTCACGAGTTGTCACTCTAGATAATGGAGATATTTTCTAAGCAAGGTTCAAGCCACTAAAGATAATGAAAACCTGATTGTTTTTGCATGTTTTGGTAGTAAAAATTATGCATTTGTGTACACAAATGATAAACATGGGTAGTATGGGTATGATTAGTTGTTTTTAAATGAATTTTGGTGGGAGGTGAGGCAAAAATGAACTTGATTCACCAAATCCTTGAGAAATTTTACAAAAATGGAGAGCTTGAACAACATAATGCTTAGGGATAGCTAGGATGTTCCTTTAACTAGAATATGTGCTTCAATGGAGGCCCAGATTAGCACTTTTCACACAAACTTCAAGGATCCAAAATGAAGACTCAAATTGGAAACCTTAACTAAACATTATCAATCTCTTGTTTCATCACGCCTAGGATACCGTCAAATGCTAACAAACAATCTTATAGTCATGCTAGGAGTCACAATGATTTTAAATTTGTTTATTTCACTATCAAATGAAATCTCTTATGATAAATGAAATTGTAAATGCCACCAAACTATCACAAGGATAATATCTTATGTGATTCACAAAGATTTCAATGTAAGATTGCAACAGGAACAAGAAAACTACTTGTAGACATTTAGAAATGAAGAAAACACAAATTTTAACCAAAATAATGTAGATTAATTCAAGTTTGATTAAATTTATCAAGTAGGGGAAGTTTCTAGAACAATCTCAAGAGCTTGTCAATGGTTGTACACTGCAACCACCTTGACATGATCAAATTTAACACAAAAGAGATAAACAAGTTTCTTCAGATGGTTTCTTAGAAGGACGGGTTCTATCAAGCTTTTCTTGTAGAAAATCAGTCCTAACCTCTAACACCATAACAATTTGCACTACTAATTCATGCAATTTATAATACTTCATTTACAATAGAATTTTCCCCAAAACTAGAGACATTCAAAGCACCATTGTGTGTTGAGACTCCTAGAATCAGATTTGTGAAAAATTTATCAGGTGTGCAGAGGGAAAATCTCTCCAAATAATTCCAGCATTCAATTCTTCACCTGGTAGAACACTCTTCCCTTATTTGCCACCTACTTCTGCCCCCTAATCTGTCAAATCTGGTTCTTTGCGTGCCCAAGAAGAGAGACTAGAAAATTAGATCAAACCCAATAGCCACATTTCATCTTAATGGTAAAAGACGTCTCTAGATCTCCCTCACCAAACTTAGATATCAAATTAACTCCCCTTCCCTATTTGGCATGCAAGAAATATCGAGAAATCATGAAGACTCACATCTCTAGGAGCTCTGGAGTGAAAATGGCAAAAAAAAAACCAATACAGATGCACAGCTGCCATTGATTTCTATTTTGAATTTGGACCGTCCACATGGGAGATCCACTTTAAAATGGGCCTACGGGTTCCTTTTTTCCTTTTACAACTTTTTGGAAAAATGTAAAATTTTCACATTTTCTTTGCACCTCCGCCCTTGAGAAATGAGCCTGACACGTGTCCTAAGGTGGGTCCTAAAGGAACCGTAGCCAAATTCTTCTATTTCACCTCCTTTTTGGAAAAGGGAAAATTTTCCAAGTTTCCCCCGAAAGTCCGCACCTCCACCATTGACTAGAACAAAATTTTGACTATTCTCTATCGGGCTTGCGGGTCATTTTGATGATTTAATCCTTTTGATAACAAGATGAAAAAAATCCAAGTTACCTCCGATGGTCTACTTCCCGCCCCTTTGACTTTTAAAAACCAACCTTGACCTCCTTCTTATCGGGCTTGAGGGCCATTTTGATATTTTAATCCTTTTGATGACAAGAGGAAAAAAATCCAAGTTTCCTCCGATGGTCCGCTTCCCCGCCCCTTTGACTTTTCAAACTGCCACGTAGCACAATGGTGCATCTTGAGATGGTCCCCAAAATTTGAGACCTTGAATGAGTGCGGGCTCACCACATGTCCTGGCCTGGAAAAATTTCTTTGAAGGCTTAAAGCTCAACGGAAGGTGCCATGTGTCAGGGTCTAAGGCAATCTCCTTTGGCCATTGAAAAGTCCAAGAAAAAGAAAAGTGAGCGGAGGCCTCCAAGTGTCCTCCTGGTGCTTCTTTAAAATAAAATTCAAGGGTCGGTCCTCAAACATGTGCAGTCCCTCCACATGTCCCAGGCCTCTCAAAACCTTTTGAAAAAGACTAAGTATGGGAAGACCAGCGGAAGCCTCCACGTGTCTTCATGGTGCAATTTCAAGAACCTTATAAGGCTTCAAAAATGATTTAGCGGGGGCACACTTCCATTTTAGAATTTTAATCCATTTTTCCAAAAGGGAAAAATATCCAAACTAATTCAAAGGCCTGCATCTCTACCTTTAACCTTGCCACGTGTCATTCGGGGTCAAAGTAAGACTTTTTCCCTGCCGCTTAAATTTTTCTTTAATCAAAGCTTGGCGGGGCCGTGGGGCGGGTTCAAACCTTTTGCCAAAGTAGCCAAAAAGAACAAGTTAAAAAAACAAACCCATCATGCCCCATCTAATTAGAAGAAGCCACGTAAGCACCAAAATAACCAATCAGAAGAGCGGAGCTACGGGACCAAATTTGCCTTTTTGCCAAAAAAGCAAAAAGTGACAAGTTAAAACATTTGCCCACCGTCCCCTGACCAACCAAAAGAAGCCACGTGACCACTGAATGCTGAGGAATAATTTTGACAGGAAAAAGATGCCCGCCAAACCGTCAAAAACATAGAAATTCACCATTCATGCCCAGAAACCAATTTTTCACTAAGGATGATTTTTTTAAACAAAACCAAGTGAAGCATGGTTCCAAGCATCTTTCGACCATGGATTTGGATTTTCAAAGGAATAAAAATATAAATTGATCATTCTCGAGCTTCCATGGTGGGGAAAAATAGGAAAAATGGTAGAGCCCACAGATTTTGAAGAAATTAGGGAAAAAATAGGGCAAACTCGGAGACTTCTTCAAAAAGGGGCATGACAATGGATTCTGCAAAATAGCTTGAGGCATTCAAATGGAGGTGAAAGATTTAGAGCATTCACATCAAGAGATAAAATGTTTCATAACACACAGATCAGAGGAAAATCAAGGGAAAATGGTGTGAGATCAAAACAATCACCAATAAAAGGTATTTTCATAGACTAAGAAGTATCTTTTTGTGAAATGTTCATGCATGCATGTAAAAATTTGATTGAGACTATCTTGTGAGAAAGAATTTGAATGCAATACATGAGTTTGTATTAAGGTTTGTTACCAATAATATTATATTTTTATGGATATTATATGATGTACTTAGAAGAGTAAGGTGTGTTATAACCAAAGAAGTTGAGTTTGAGAACAAAGGAATGCATGAGAAGGAAGTGCTCTTAGATTATGACATTGGTATCTATGGGTTAGGTATGCAAAAACCTAGAAAATGGAAATTTCATGTGTAGTCCATCATTTTTAGGTAAGATCATTTCAAATTCAAGGTTCTCGCAAACCTACGGTCAATTTTTAGGCTTTGAAACTAATTCTAAAGAAAGTTATATCCATTCTTGTCCTCCAGGGCTCCTAGGGGAACTAGCTAGGGTTTATCATTTGAAGTTCCAAAACAAGATCTAGAAACTCTTAACATATCATATTCACATCCTCAAGAAAAATATTTAATAAGAATTTTGGAAAACCTACGGTTGAAACTTTCTATTTCCTTGACAGTTAGGAGGAGGTGGAAATCACAATCAAAAGCCTAATTTAAGAGGTGCAATAACAAAGGAAGGATAATCTATCTTTTGAGTTCAAACTTTTAATTTCATTGACCTTAAGAAATCCTTAATGGGTGTTTTAAAAATCATTCTTTGTGTTTTGAATCCCGGGAAAGTGAAAATATGCTAGGAAGTACAGTGGGACAAGGCTAGTTAGGTCTTTGGAGGCTAAAAGAGTAAAAGTGGGACTAATAGAGAAAATCAAGGAGTTGGTATATGAAATTTGGCATGATATATTTTGATGGTAAATGGGTCCTAAAGGTGGTTTCATATTGAACCAAGTTTTCTTGAAATTCTTCCAACCATAACCAAGCTAGATTCTTGAATGTAAGACCTCAGAAGATAGTTTTGCTAGTTCTAGTCAAAGCTTGATGCTCTAAGGTGTTGTATCATTTAGTGATGGTTATAACCTTGGCTCAAACAATTTAAATAGGGGAGGTGAGCCAAATGACTTAGAAGGATCCTTAAAACCTAAGGTTTGTAATTTGGGCTAGGAGTTTAGTAAAGCAAGAAGTTGGCCGGTGGGAGAATTTGGAGTACGATCAATTATTTATTTCATTATATGTAATGTTGATGGTTTTATCAATATGGACTAAGATCATATGTAGGACAGGTGACAAATGAATGTTTATGTGAAGACCACTTGTAGGGAATAAGACCAAATATTGTAAATTATAAGGCTTTTTGGGCTTAGCATGATCCCCTAGTGCAGATTTATGAGAAGGGTTATTGTAGGAGCTTATTGAACTTGTGGAATGGAATGAGTACGTGATTATCTCTACATTATTTTCTATCAAATTAGGATATTAGGTCTTATAAATACATATTTTGTGCTAATGTTGGAATGGTTGAGTTGCGGGAGTGAGGGAATCAAGTTTATGGAAGAAAAGGGTGAGAAGGAATTTGTTTAAGGTGGGTGTACATGCCTTTAGGTACTAATATTTGTCTCAAATAAGTGTATCTTTAGGTGACTAGACCTTGGTTAATAATAAACTATTGATTACGAGCCTTGAAGATTGTATCATTCTTGAATTCTCATTGATAAATGCCAAGTTTGAAGGATGAACCTTGATGTTTGAATCTTTCTTGACATTTTAAGGAACTTTGATGCTTGAATATTTTTAGAACATTGTTGATTAATCAATTTTGATGAATCTTTGAGGCATACATGTACCTAACAGTGGTGAAGTATTGAATGGTTGACAGGTTGAGAAGCTAAGAGAGGAAGTTGTCTAAGAGAGGCAAGTTGAAGTGTTGATAATCTTAGTGAAGCATCTAAGAAGGGGTGGAAAGTATAAAAGAAATTGAAGCTATTGGAAAAGGCCAAAATAGTAGGGTGTAAAAGACCTAGGTGAGGACCTAAGGAGATCAATAGACCAAGGTGAAAGAGACTTGGGTGAAGATCTTATGGAGAAATTGAGAAGATACATGGAAAACAGATTCAAGAGCTTAGAAGAATCCAAAAGATATGGTAAAGTGAAGGAAAGCACAAAATCAAAATAGATCTTTGTCATAGAAGGAACTAAAGGAAACAAGGGAAAAATTTGAGAAGTTAGAGACAATGATCAAGACCATGATGGAAGATAAAGTTCAAGGATTTGAATGGAAGCTGAAAAAAGTCAAGTGGCCTATCAATCTACTCATGAAGAGGAATAAGAAGCAAAAGATGATGGATTTAGAAAGAGGAATAGTGAAAGATTCTCATGAAAGAGTGAATGGAAATGCGATGTTATGTGAAGAAAATGAGAAAGAGAAGGAGAAGGTGTCTATGAAGAATACTATCATGAGGGCCTTATGGGCTCTTGTTTTATTATCTAACTTCATGTTTGAGTGGGTATTTGTAGGTATGAAGACAACAATGATGAAAGCGAAAGAAATAACCTCAAAACGGATGTGAATAAGGTGATATGAAGCACATTTGGAAGAATATGAAGTTGAAATAAGACAAGTACAACTGGTACAAGGAAAATAAGACAAAATGGAAGATCCTAAACCTAATCAAGAAGACTATGAAGATCAAATTTCATTCTACGAGGAAAGTGCTAGGGAGAAAAGTGAAGCTACAAACTATGAAATATGGAAGAAAAATCAGATTGTGCAGGTTGGAAGAGAAGAAGAAAAAGGTTTGAAAGTCACTCCTAATGAAGTCAAGAGGAAGAAAGAGTATACTAAGGAAAACACCAAGTTTATCATCCAAAGGAGATCATAAATCATGGATATATTGTGCCTATATGGCTTAAGGAAATGTAAAAATAATGAATCCTAAGGATAATGCAAGTAAAGAGCAGGTTTGAAAAGGTTTTGAGTCAAGTTTACAAGCCAAAGAAGAAGAGAGAGCTGATATAGGACAAATTTCAAGCTACAAATATAAGAAAAAAGCTGATATGAGGAAAAACTCCACCAAAACATTTGGCAAGCAACAAATGGATGGTCAAGAACAAGAATGAAGTGAACATACTACAAGAATGCATGAAGAATGAGTTGAATACCATTCCAAGGGAACAAGATAAAATGGGAGAACCAGCCCAAGCATAGAAGATAAGCATCTTATAGAAGAATGAACAAACTCAAGGAGAAGACATTAAAAAATTCAAGGTAAGGGAATGGTTTGTGCAAGTTTTGATGGTGTATTTGATCATGGTGACTTTAGAGCATTACATGAAGAAAGAAAAGAGAAATGAATAGCTTGAAAAATGGTGAATAGAGAAAATATATGGGAAGTTGGTGAATGTTCCTACACAAATGAAGAAGAAACATGGAGGAAAGGTGAATATTTTGCAAAGAAGGATGAACATGACAACCCCAAGTTTTGATGAGGTCGTGGATGAAGAAGGAAATCTCATGTTGAAAGAGGAAATGTACATAATTGAGGAACTCTTTAACTCTCCAAAAATCCTACAAGAAAGGAGTGAAGAAATGGTGAGTACTTTTGATGATGAGATGTTTGATAATTTTGATTTTGTGGGTGAATTCCTTTAAATTATACCAAATGATTGTATTGGTGCATCTAAGAAGCATGATACAAGAAAACTGGATGGATGACTGAGTATAGTGAAGATGAGAGGTATGATAATCAACCTTGTATAAATGAACTAGATGAGCTATCACAAGCTTTAGTGGATGAAATGGGTAGGGAAAGTAAGGATGAAGAAATGGCTAATAGAGAAACATTTTTTTGGGAAAATATCAATCAAAATGACGACCAAGAAATATGTGGTACATCCATAGAGAATTTGAGTATGAAGGAAGGAAAGAATAAAAAATCACCTAGGAAAGGAAAGGAAGGAAAAATAAGTAAAGAAATGAATATGAGGAAGGTAAAGGTGAAGATCAAGAAGAAATGGAAAATAGTAAAGCTAAATGGAAGACAAAAGGAAACTACATGTGACCGGGTGATATGAGAAAGAAAATGACATTGGGAACAAAGAGAGAAGACAAAGGACAAGCAATAAAGATGAAGACATGTGGAAGCAACAAAGTGTGGGAACACTTCTCTCCACCATGGGAGCATGATACAGAGCATCAATCAATAAGCATTCCAATATAATTATTTCCTAGCTATATGGTCAAAGGAAGCATTCTAGGGTGTGTGGAGTATGAGAGAGAGTTTGGAGTTTCAAAATTTATGGAATTCAAATCTCAGACTTGTAATGGTGGACTCTAAGCTTGTCAAGTGGATAAAAGAGCATCAATAGGTGTTACTATATGTGTTAATGGGTATTAGGAGTTTATTAATGTTGAAAGTGTTGTATTAAGTGTAGGGTGTGTGTTGAGTCCTTTCCATGCTAATGCATCATTAAGATGCCTGTAATAATGTAAAGAGTAGAAATTATGAGTCTAGGAGGTGGATATAAGTCCAACAGTCATAAAATGTCAGTCTGAGAAGTCAGTTACAATGTGGGAGTAAGTACATGCATGTGGGAGTTTGAGTTTATGAGAGGAGTAGTAAGTTTGAAAGCCCATTCCTTATGGAGGAGGAGGAATTTTGTAATGGAAATAAGAAGAAATGTAGGAGATACTCTATTTATGTGTAGGATAAGACTCAACATTGTTATCCCACTTTGGAATGCATAAAAATAGATGAAGAAGATAAATTATCTCTGTGTTGTGCATGTTTATTCTTGATCCCTTGATCCTTTTCTTGTATTCTTGGTGATGTTAATATTGGAAAACTATGTATGTGTACACTACTAGAAGAAACATGTTATTCTTACAAACTAATACTACTGTTATAAAATGATCATGTTTACCTTGCAAAGTACACTCCAAGGTATTTTATACATGATCTTGTGAGGAGAGTTTAGGTTAATAATCAATGAGATGAATTTTTGAGATGTTATTTCTTGTTGAAAAGGGTTATTGAATCTTTGTGAAGATATTCCTTTGGATGATCATGAGAAACATGATTGTGCTAATGTGTGTAGGGGAAATTATTGGATGATTCATGTATAGAGGAGTGTGTGAGAGCTTCTATGAATTTTATTGAATGTATTTTCATAGACTAAGAAGTATCTTGTTGTGAAATGTTCATGCATGCATTTGAAAACCTGACCTTGAGAGTGTCTGTGAACAACAAGAATTTCAATGGAAGACTGGAGTTTGTATTAAGGTTTGTTACCAGTCATCTTAGAGATGTATGGATGTTATATGATTTAATCAGAAGAGTAAGGTGTGTTATAACCAAAAAATTTGAGTTTGGGAACTAAGGAATGCCTGAGAAGGAAGTGCACTCTGACTTTGACATTTGTATATACTGAGTCAAGTATGCAAAGAACCTATAAAAGGGAAATTTCACATATTATCCATCATTTCTGGTAAGATCATTTCAAAGGCAAGGTTCTCACAAACCTATAGTCTAATTTTGACGTTTTGAAACTAAGTCTAAGGAAAGTTATATGTATTCTCGTCCTCCCGGCTCCTAGGATGGTTCTTAAGGGAACTAGCTAGGGTTTATCATTTGAAGGCCCAAACTAAGAAATTTCATTTTGAAAATATTAACATATCATCTTCACAGCCTCAAAAAATAGGTTTAAGAAGAATTTTGGCAAACCTAGGGTTGAAAGTTTCTATTTCCTTGACAATCTAGGAGGAGGTGGAAAACACAGTCAAAAGCCTAATTTAAGAGATGGAATAACAAAGGAAGGATACTCTATCTTTTGTGTCAAAACTTACAATTTCACAAACCTCAAGAAATCCTTAATGGGTGTTTGAAAATTCCTTCTTTGTGCTTTTAATCCTCGGGAAAGGGAAAGTATGCTAGGAAGTACGGTGGGACAGGGTTAGTTAGGTATTTGGAGCCTAAAAGAGTAAAAGTGAGATTGAGAGAGAAAATCAAGGAGTTGTTCTTTGAAATTTGGCACGCTTTGTGTAAATTATAAAGGTTCCTAAAGTTGGTTTCATAGTGAACTAAGTGTTCTTGAAATGCTTCCATCCATAACCATGCCAGTTCTTGAATGTAAGACCTCTAATAGACAGTTTTGCAAGTTCTAGTCTAATCTTGATGGTTTAAGGTGTTATATCATTCAGTCATGGTTATAACCTTGGCTCAAAGTGTGTAAATAGGGGAGGAGATCCAAAGGAATTAGAAGGAGCCTTAAAACTAAATGTTTACAATTTGGGCTAGGATTTTAGTAAAGAAAGAAGTTGGCCTAGTGGGAGAAGTTGGATAAGATCAATTATTGCTTTCATTATATGTCATATTGATAGTTTTATCGGTGTGGAGTAAGATCATTTGTAGGATAGGGACAAAGGAATGTTTGTGTGAAGACTAGTTGTAGGGAGCAAGACCAACTATTGTAAATTATAAGCCTTTTTGGGCTTATCATGATCCTCTAGTGCAGAGTTATGAGAAGGGTTGTTGTAGGAGCTTATTGAACTTGTAGAATGGAATGAGTTAGTGATTAGCTCGCATCACACATCGATGAATAGATTGATAATATGTCCCAACAACAGAACTGAAATGTAGTCTTATTGTTTTTCAACACCTAGGTAAGTGCTTTGACACTTCATTTAGACAAGGTTTGGATGCTCACAGAAGCGTGCATAGCTAGCAGTCCCTACTTTGTTTACTTATCAAGATTTTATACATGTATATTCATAACCATTTATAAAATAATATATATCATGAGAAATATGGCAACACATATAATAAGGAAATCATTCGTTGATAATGACTAACAAGATTTGAATACCAATCAAGCCATTATCGATCTAGTAATCCTTGTAATGTAAACACAATTGTCTATCATAACATAGTATATTGATTACCACAATCACTTGATTGCATCCTTTTTTGGATCATGCACGCATATGAAAAAAATCTTACATACTTTAACATTAACTCCCATAACTAACTAGACTCGGAGAACCTAGAACTAGCTAACACAAGAGTGCATCACCTATATATATATACATAGTGGGGTATTTCCCTTCATCATTTACATGTAATTCCTAATAATAGGTGTTCCTAAACATAGCACTTTGGATGTTCTTACAACTTGTTATGAGTACGAGATCAAGCTATAACTAGATTACTTTAATCACATATTTATTCCTATTAATAACTTTCTTTCATGTGTCGCTTCCATCCTTGTCTACACATGATTTGTTCTATTTATAACTCTTGCTTGTGCACCACACCATATACTTTATTTCCTATTTTTATCCAGCACTCTAAAATTGGCTAAGTCCCAGTTATCTTTTATGCATGTGCACAAGCCTTCGCGTGCTAACATGTTCCTCTGCATGACACACACCTTCGTGCACTGTTGTGCTTCACTTTTCACCTTGCGAGAGTTCTTCCACATTTTCCTTCAAATCTATGTAATCCTTTTTTATACCATTCACGCGTGGCCAATAATTAGCTAATCTCTTCAACCAACAGTTTTGCAGGACATTGTATTGTTCCTTATGTCAACTCTTTACAAGTTCAATCCTAGAGAAGAGAGAGCTATATGTCTATATATATATTAAAACCGAGCAATGTTGTCATCACCATGCAAGGAAAAATGAACAGATCTAGTAATTCTCTACCACATGTAAACTCATTAAAATTTCACTCTCCTAGATTTCCTTCCCCAACTTGTACTTATATCGTAGGCCACTTACAGGGAGACATTTCAAATATCACATCTTCCCTTCCTAGTTTCCATACCCCTTTTGAAATGGATTATGTTTCCAACTATACATTATTTAACCATGATCAGCCCATGATAGGCCTTCATTGCAAACATAGCCATCCTCTTCTCAGTCCTCCTTTTCATTAAGATATTTTCTTTGGCCTTACAAGTTTTGGATTTCTTTCCAACCCCAAACATCCCCTACAAATTTTGTTGCACAAGACTCTCCTTCTTGTGATGTAATTCCCCTACTTGAATATCATGCTTATATTTCACCTTTTCCTCTCAACCCCTCTAATCCAATATTGGCCTTATTGTTGAAACACAATGATGGTTATGTAAAAGAATTTATTTTGTCTAAGATCAACACTTTATATGTTTAGAAAATTACTTGGGCATACAAACATACTTTCATGGAGGGTCCCACAATTGCACTGTATGTGGGTCAGAAAAGAAAGGGCATCATCATTGTTCATCATGGAACAATATGGACTTTGAAACTAGCCTTCTATCATAAAATATTTTACCCAAGTTGAAAAAATGTTGGTAGCACAAGTAAATCCAATTCTGCAAGTAACCCATGTACGCGGTGGACAATAAAAATACTATGGGAACACTATAAGTTTCCCAAAATATTTTTTCAATAGAAAATACCTCCCTTTCCACCTCATAGTTTTGGATATAATGCTTGTACAAATGACAATATTACGCCAAAAAAATATGATTTCTATGTAATTAGATCCCATGTATGGGAAGCCCTTCAATTCAAAATTTCCCATTATCCATACTACAAATATGTTCTAATCGACAATGATGCCCTTGCCTTCCTTCCTTTAGAATCAACAAATATTGCTTGATCTCATAACAAAATTACAATATGGACATTCCATATTTTGAAGAAACCACCACACATGAGTTCAATGATGTTCATTTACTCTCTAAATAGAAAAATCCACAAACATCTTCATTCTTGCCATCCACCCACAACATAGGTACCAAAGATGAAGATATCTCACAATTCATTCTTTCATATGAACAAAACATACCTTTCATTGTGCCTTGGATGGACATTGGTCTTTCCCCATTAATGAATACACTACTGAGGGTCTTTTTTCTATGGATTTTCCAACTTTGTTTCCAATAGGTTATGAAATGTTTAAAAAACCATGTATGAAAGAGGTTCAATTGCATGAATATGCCCTCCACTTGATACACTACATGAAGAACAATTTGGTTCCCATCCTAGGTTTTGATACTATTTAATTAACCTTATTATGTACCATAATAGCCAATCTACAGTAGTCATCTTCATGAAACAAAACATTAAACATGGTATCCCACCAACTATAGGAGAGCTCCAAAAGAAACTTCAAGAGTTTCCCAAAGATTGTTTTCCACACACTCGATGCGGTTCAAAAATAACCTCCGAGGGACACGTTCCTTCTAATCTAAAAGTAGAGGTGAGATCTCATATTTGGTTGAGAAATTAGGTGAACCAACATTATTATTTTCTCTAATTTTTACAGACACAAAATAACCAAATCTCCATAAATGCATACCTGGTGCTTGTCCTATTGATCCTTGTTGCACACAACACTTTAAAACACTTAACATTATTAATCACCCTCAACATGTGGCTACTTAATTGCATCAAAGGTTCAAAATATTTCATGAGGAATTTTTGCATAAACAACTTGGTGAAAAGGATTTTTGGTACATGTAGCACTACTCAATTCTTCTTATTTAAATTTTATTCAAAATCACCTTTTTTACATGTCCGTTTCTTGTAAGTATGAGTGGAAACATAGAGTGTTCACACATTTCCATGATTTCTTGTGGCTAGAATATGCTCCAAACATCGACACATTTAACTAGGATGATAATGCCTTTATTGATACAACCGGACATTACTTTGATAAGTATGTGTCACTTGGAACTCCGTCCAACAAGTAATCAAACATAATTTCTACAAATATCACTCTATGATGATCCATGCCTATTATCATCAATGCAAGTCCTAGCTCACCATTGCATGACTTACGGGATCTTAGTAACCTTGTTCAATGGCACACAGAGTGTTTCAAATGAAAATTCTGCGCAAAAAAATCCTAGACCTCACATGTCCATACAACGCACCCTGGGAAAAAAGGCCTATTAAATACCTTCCTTCAAAGAATGCGGATAGATTAAACATCCATAAAAAATCCATGCTATCTCTATGGAGATCCAACATTGACTATCAACCTATGCTTTGACTACATGAAATCCTTAAATACATTGTAAAGTATACCTATAAATCAGAGAAATGCTTAGAGGCATACCACCAAATGCTTTTAAGACTATCAAAAAATTTCAACCCATATTTCCTGCATATTTCACCATACTGAAGATTCTTATAGATATTGTTGTTGAACATGACATAAGCTTGCACAAGAAAGATGCAACATGCTTCTAAAATTACCACTTGTTATGTGTAGTGACCATTTTTTCATTCATTATAGGGAGAAAAGTTTTGAGATGACTTGCTGAAACATAATCTTAATTGTAAGAAACAACCCTCCTTTTTGATGCATACCTAGTGCGTCCTTTAGATATGAATCCCTTTATCTTATCTAGTTTTCTCAAGATTGGAGTTACAATAAATACAAGAATGGAAATAAATGGAAACTTCAAACTTTCCCAACATTTTTCTATGCCTATCCAAAATTTTCCATCATTCCAGGTAGAAAATTTGAGTTCTTTTGAACTTTTTGTTGGTTTGACCTCCTTATGTATAAGCCTTTTCGCAATATTCATTTGGATATTAGTCTACGCTACTGAGAATATCATTTCCAATTGGTGCCTATTTAAGGATAGTTATGGCCCATGGCATGTTAGAAGGAATAATATAGTACTTGCAAATAATTCAAAAGGTTAATCTAAATCTGACTCAGAGGCCACAAAAGCATGTGAACAAATAAATGAATGGCATATTCTATCTCAACTCAGCCCCGGACATACAACATGTCTTGATAGTGTACATATTTTGGGCCATTGATAATATGACACTCGTTACAATTAGTCGATCATAATATTCAACTTGATTACAAGAATTGGGTCCTACTTTTATTGAGATGAAGAAGGTCAAAAATTATCTTCAACACATGGGTGTATCTACCTGCATCCCCCTTGTAATTGAGGGAAGACCAGTAATTAGTTTTTAGTACTATTCTTCATCACTTTTCTCACGAAACATCCTTCCACCTTTGAAGCTCATTACTCAAGGAATTACAAGAACATGAAATTCCTACCTTATTCACTCTATCAGTTCTAATTTACATTACTGCAACAACCCTTGTTATTTCACTCCTCCTTTTAATCGCCCTTACCGAGGTGGGCTCTTTTAAAATTTCCACATCTACTATTCATGTCACCTCTGCATTCTGTTAGAGAACTAAAACCCCGGAAGGCAAAGCATTAGCCTCTTTTTAAGATTCCTTGAAACATATAAAATATCTTCTAATTGATGAAATAAGTTTCATTGGTCCTAAATTACTCACCAAAATCGACTCTTGTCTTGGTGAGGCTTTTCCACATTCTAAAACATTACAATTAGACAACATATCCATCATTTTTGTTGGAGATCTCAACCAACTACCTCCTTTTATGAACATTTCTTTGTATGCCAACAATTCCTATGACACCTCACTTTGGAAATATTTTCATAATTCTATCTCCTTGAGATCTGTCTTTAGGCAAGAGGGTTCCACTCCATTACAAATATCATTTCTCTACATGCTTCTCAACATCTACAATGGCGTTCCTACATTTGAAGACTGGGAACTACTAATCTCCCACACTGATTCTTGCCTCTCAAAAACAAGAGATCCTTGAATTCCACAATTCCACCCACTTGTTTACAAAATATGACCAGCTTCTTCACACCCATAACCTCCAGATGTTAAAGGAACTTAATTCTCTAGTTGCCTTATTGATTGCTCGAGAATAAAAGGAGAAATGACTCCATTAATGATGATCACGATCAACTTCAGCACAAAGTTCTTCTTTTGAAAAATCAAAAGCCATGCTTTCTTTGATGTTTGATAGTCAAAATCATGCATTCACTTGAAATTTCAATGAATCTTCATCGTGCTTCTTAATGTTGAAATTATTCCCTATAACCTTATTTTTGTCAAGGGAAGAGACTATCTACACATGTTAGTAGTGCAGTCTACAAAACTTGAATTCAATAACCTATGGTCCACAAGCCTGACAACATATTACTAGGATAGACAAAAACTATTGGGTTAGACATTCTTTTTTAGTTTTATTTTAAATTCAACTTTATTGTTAGTCAGTAAAAAGACATGAGGTTTAGGAAAGTATCAATTTTCAATGTAGTGCCCACTTCCCTTTGGCACCTTTTTTATTATTGTTGTTGTTACTATAAATACACACTTATGGATATATTATAGTTTTGATATAGCATGTTAGTAGATATTAGAGACACGAAGCTGTTATTGATTTGATTCTTATATGATGCATATGGAATATCAAGACATTTGATGTTGATATTGATATACTTTTGACATGGTTATTTATCTATAATTCTGACATGTGATATATTTAGTCATATTGAGTAGATCTTGATAATTGGATTAATGTGATGATCGTTTTGACATAAATGAAATGTGGAATAGAAATGTGCTAGAAAATTGTAAGTAATATCGTATCTTGCATAGATGATATTAATTCGTATATAGTTGATTTCAGATTTATGTTGCATATTTGACATGAATGTTTTAATGTGGCCACGAGGCCGAAGGAGGTATCCTCTTTTTTAGGTATATTATATTCACAACAACATCGGGGGAGTGGAGACCAACCACATCAAAATTCGAGAAGAATTCAACTAGGGTCACCATGGCAACATGTAATTGTGTGTGTTAGAATTATTGGTTAGGAGAAAATTGTGACCTAGGGGTCATGTGTTGTTTTGTTTTAATTTTTCCCTTTCTATTATGTTAGTTTGTATTTTTCTTTTAGTAATGAAATTTTTACTTGTTCCATTATTTAGATTTTGGATTTGTGTTTACCCCTTTATTATTCATGGGTTGTAGTGTCTTAATTAAGCTAATTTGAATTTTTCTTAAACTAATTAAAGATGTGACCAAAAAGGAGCTCATTTATTAAAATTGATTTAGTCTTGGATTTTGTGTTAAGTGATGTGTGTATGAGTTTTGAGTGTAGCACGGGTAAACTCGAATTTGGCCTTAGAGGCCAAATTTGGAAGCTTGTGGGACAAGTCAAACTCGTCCCACACTACGTAAATGCCCATGCCAACCCTACCTATGGGTTGGGGGTCAAATTTAGGCTCTTTTAGGTGTTTTGGGGGATAAAAAGGTAAAATGTTAATTGCACTTTCTTTCAAATATTTAATTTTGTCCTTTGGGGGAGTGGGCTTAGATGGAGTGTGTAAGGTTCTTATCATTCCTCCAACCACTTATTAATTGTGCATTGGAATATGAGGTTGACCAAGTGATGTGGAGTGGAGAGGAAATGAGGTGGCATCCTACTTGGAGCCACATCACCCCTCCCTCTTCTTTCTCTATTTATTGAATTCTTGTTGCTTGTTTTGGGGTTGGATGATCATTTTTAGTCTCTTGAATTTTTGGAGAGTGAGAGTATTTTGAGAGAGTTGTTGATTTTTGGAGCTTGGTGGATGCTTGCTTGATCTTTGGAGAGGCTTGGAACTTCATACTTGAAACAAGCTCTACCATGGAGAGGTAGGAGCTTCACCTTAGTTAAATTATGTTATTTGTTTTATTGTATGTGTGTATATGTTGTGTTGCATATTGTTTTCTCTTTGAAATGCTTGTTGGGTGTGGGTAGAATGCCTAAGTTGGGAGTGGGAGGAGACTATGGGGAGTTTTCTTGTAGGGAGGCATAAGAGATCACTTTCTTGTGGAGGGAGTTTGGGTTGGGTGCCCCATCTAGTATGAAGAATGCTTGCATTTCTTCTTGTTCTTATTATGAGGGAGCCATAAGAGTTTTTAGGGAGGCATAAGAGTGTATGGAGGTATAAGGGGTACTTGAGGGAGGCATAAGAGTTGATAGGGAAATTGTGTTTGTATTGGAGGCTTTTAGGGTGGGCACCCATTCCCATTAGGAGGCATAAGTGGCCTCCCCATAGGTCTTACTCTTTTGGCTTCTTGATAAGCCTTGTGTTCTTGTTGCTTTGATTGTTTTCTTCTTGTTGAGTTGTTATTGTGTTTGTATGAAAATGGAATGAATGTGAAGTTGTTTGTTAAGTATTGTGGAAGCTAGTAGTTTCCATGAGTTGAGACCTTCTCCCATTGTAATGTGGTTGGGGCTCGGGGGGCCAATGGGGAGGATGGCTTCTCCTCTCCATTGGGTATCTTGGTTGGGTGGAGAGCGTTGCCTCTCCCCCTATCTTGTTGTGAATCAAGAAAACTTTTGGAGGAGCTACCTTGTTGGTGTTTGGAGCATTGGAGTCTTGTTGATGACCATGTGAAGTTTCCTTAGTATTTTACCCACTTAGAGTGGAAGAAATTGTAATAATGTATTCATTCTTGTATTTACATTTTGTATGGATTTCCACTTCAAGTGGAGGAAATTGTAATGAATTTGTAAAATAAAGTTGTAATCCTATTGTTGTTATTGTTATTGTATTGCATGTGGAAAGAAACAAATGAGAAAAGAAAGAAATAATGTTATTGTAAAGTTATTTTGCAAATAGAATAGAAAGTATTTTCTTCTTGTTGAAATCTTGAATGTGTTGTGAGAAAAATAGTGTTTGTATTGAAGGATTAATCTATTTTACAATGGAAAAGAAAGTATATTTTCATTGAGTATTTATTGTATTGTAAATGTGAGAAAGAAGAAAATGTAGAGATTGTTAGAAGTTGAATTTGTATACAAAATATCATTGTATGGAAAATAAAGTTAGTATGGTTATTTTAAATAAATGAACATTGTAGTAAAATGAAAGAGGAAAATAAGTTAGATTATGTTTCATTTGGAAAGTTGATTTTATATAAGGAAATGACAAGTAATGAAATAGATTTATTTTCCTTCTTGCTCTTGTAATGGAAGAAAGAATCTAGTTAAACAAATAGAAATTATTCTTATAAGTAGATGAATTTTATTAGAGATGGAGATACTTTAAAATGACTAGAATTAACTAAGAAATGAGTAAATGAGCAACAAACCTCAATTTTGGAACTTTGAAATGAACAAAGACAACTTAAAATGTATTTTTACACCCTTTAGCAACTTTAGTTTTTTTTAAAATTCTCGGCATTAAGGTTCTATTTTTTGAAACAGGGCTGACAGCCACCATGTGCGAATGGTGGTTCCCATAACCGCCGCTCGGGCGGTGGCGCGGTCTCAAACCACCGCTCACTAAGGCGGCGGTCTGTGTTTGTCACCCAGGTAAGGCGGCGGTTTCTGCAATTTGCTTTGGAAGGTGGTGGTCCACTGTTTGTCACCCTAGCGCAGGCGGCGGTCCCAAGACCGCCGGTGCATGGCATGGGCGGCAGTTCTATCACTTATGACAGAATTCTGTGGACCCATGCACTGTGTGTGAAATTTAACCTATTTCACTAAATTCTAAGTTGTAAAATTTAACCTATTACTACCAGCAAGTAAAATAAAGAGAAATGCTTAAGAATGAGACAACAAAACACTTAAATGGTGAATCTAAAAGCATTCTTTCATTTATATCAAAGGGGGTAGGGTTTGCCCCAAATTTAAACCCAATACACTAAAATCTTGGAATAAAAACTAGATTGGAGGAGGAAAACTCCTCCCAATCTTGAAGGAAATAGATTACATAAATAAAACTAAACCTAGACTAAATCTTCTTGTAGAATTCCTCCATGGCTCCTTCCCTTTGCTCCCATGGCTTCCTCCTCCTCAACCTGCAAATCTAACAAAAGAAAATGAACCAAATGAGAAGATTAGAATGAGAAAAGGTTTTAATATACTTTCATAAGGATTTTTAGGGCTTTGTTGAGAACCCTAGGATCTAGTGGCTAAGATGGATTTAATCTAAGGGTGGAGAATTGACCCTACCTTTTAAAGAAGAAATGTATTTTAAATTTTTAATGTTTAAAATCCTTAAGGGTATGTGTAGATGGGTGAGTGGGGCCATTTAATTTCCTAGGGGTGTGATGTCCCTTTTAAAACCCTTAGTGTGTGTAGAAATTTATTAAAGGATCCTTTAAGCTATTAAAGTAATGAATTTAATAATTTTAGCATAGGGTTAACCTTGTTAGGTTCGAACTAAATTGAAGGGATGAAAACATTTAATCAAGTTAATTAATCCTTGTTTCCTTCCTATAGAACTATCAATTAATGTACCCTTGTTGCATCCTTGTATCGTAACCTTCTCTTTTAACCTAAAAAATAAAATAAAATTAGTCGCACTTTCGGGTTAAGTGTTAGGTTGAAGCGTGTTCTTAGAACGCCGTTTTGCTATGGGCGTTACATTCAACATGTAGATGTCAAGATATGGGTATGCATATTGTAGTGTATTTTAAAAAAAAGATGAATCATTTAGGATACACATGTGCAATTTTAGAAGGCAATCAAAGAAAGGGTTTTCTTATATACCTTCCATTACAATCTTAACATTTTATAGGTTGCACAATATTTTTTCTTTATGATATTTAAACTTGTGACCAAATTGTAAATTATGACTTCCATCATGTGAAGAGGTGACAAAACATATAATGATCAAACTTTTATGTTCTAAATGGAGAAGGATCTGCGTAATGAGTTTTTGTTGCACATTCATCAATTTTGTAGGTGTGATGGCATTTTCAATATGCAACCATTACAACATGTGTCAACATTTCCAACTACACATTCAAATATTAACCATCACATTAGTTTTTTCATATATATGTCAGCATTTTTAAAGAAAAAGGTTGGATAAGAAGAATGATGACCCTTAAATTATGTAAAACTACTCTGAATTTTGGAGCCTATTAATTGTTAAGACCCTTAAATTATCCCTAGTTTTCATTATAAAACTACTCATTTAGTAAAAACAATATTTCCTTAAATTAAAATTCACGCTATCCCTAGCTTTCTAACCAAATTAAGAATTAATTGTTAATGAACTCAAAAGAAAATAGTTCGTTAAAAAATATCTCCTAAATAAATTCCAAAATCTAGCACGCTATCTACCTAGAAATTACTATTTTTTTCATTATATTTCAAACAAAATGAAGACTACATTTGAGGAGTAAAAACAATATTTCCTTAATTTAAAATTCACGTTCGTCTCATCAAAACCGTGGTTTCAAAAAAAGACTCAAACGGACACCCGGAGCTCATTATGATTTCAAGTTGTCTTCTTCAAAATCAGCGCATCACTTTCATTATATTTCAAACAAAATCAAGAACAATTTTTAAATATTATTTAAGGATTCTATTAAAATTGTTTATTTTTAAAATTTTAAAATTCAATCATCTAATCAATTTTAAAATTATTTTTGGCCACTTAATGAAACACACTTATATACTTAAAAGGAAAAAAATTAACTCCTTAAATTAAAATCCACAATATTTTAACACTCTTTATCTTCCAAGAATGAAAAAAAAAAGCTCGAATTTGGATAATTTAATTAACCTAAGATCCAAATACTAAATATGTGATAGACTGGTTAAATTATTTTAAATATACGATAGATTGGTTATAACCCATAGCATAATTTTGTTACATATATATATTGCAGTATTTTTAAGATAAAAATTTGGTGAAAATAAGGCTCTAGTTATGATCTAGATTGAGAGCCCGAAAATTATTACATTGTTCTTTTAATTAAAATCCACGGCATCCCTGCTTTCCTTATATTTCAAAATAATGAATGATACTTTCTCTAATTATGGTTTAAAAGGATGCCATCCATATCATATATTTCAGAATAAATTAATAAAGATACGTAGATTTAGCATTGGATAACTTACTAAATATGCAAAAATACTAAATATGTGATTGATTGAATTATTTGACGATAAATCTACGTGCTGGATAAGTTCTTTCATTAAAAATGATTAAGAGAGGCCACAATACTAAACATGTGACATCCGATAGCAAATTCTAAAATGTATTGCTCTGGATACTTCACAACCGAGAAAAATAGGAACACTAATACCATGTATGGGTGTTACTGCTTACAATCTAATTTTGAAGTTTCATTAGAACTAAAATCATACAATTGTAATAGGACATCTAGGTGTCACTATAAGGTTCATATAATTTTGTTTTGTTTTTATATAATAATTTTAATCTGGGTTTCTTATTTAAAAGAATAATTTAAAGTTGTTTATGTAACATTTTTCTTTCATATTTAATTGTTTATAACAAAAATTAGTGATATATATACATACATATATATGAATGTTTATTATTTATGTAAATTTTTCTTTCATTTTTATTTTCTTTTATTTATTATATCAAAATATATATTTAAAACAAAATTAATTAATTTTTTTAATGAATTAATTTTAAAAATTCTTATGAAAACAAATTATCATAAATATATCAAACATTTTACAATGGTAACATGGATTGAAGAACTCTATTATTTAGGTACAAATACCTATTCATCTTATTAATAATAAGATAAATATATTATACTTCATTTAACTACTTAATAAATATAAACAAAATTAATTATTTTAAATAGTTATAATTTAAATATTTACATATAATACCAAATGTAATTCCATGTTAACTACTTAGTTTAATTATTTGAATAAATATAAGTAAATTTAATTATGCATAAATATTCTACATTGATAATATGGAGTGGAGGATTCTAATGTTGAGCACATGAAAGAAAAATTAAGGCATACATATTTAAAATTTATATATTTGTATTAATGGACTCAAATTTTAAAAGACAAAAATTATGGAATAAGCATTAACACAATAAATAGAACATATTCTTCTCTCGTGCAATTTTAAACAATTATATATGATTCACTATTTTAGGGTTTGGTGAATTGTGAATTATAATTTGACCTTAAATAGGGCATCTCTTCCTTGCTACACTTTTAAATTAAATTATAACTATTTAAGATAACATAAATATAGTTAAATTTAAAATTATAGTAAGGAAGAAGTTTCCTATTTAAATGACATGGTCAAATTATAATCCACAATCAAAATATTAGAGTCCTCCACTCCATACTACTATTGTAGAATGTTTTTAAACTATTTTTTTAAAGAGGAAATTTGAATATGAAAGAAAAGGTCACATAAACAACATTAAATTATTCCTTTAATCATTAAATTTTAATGATTATAAGAACCATATGATTTTGTTAGTATTTTTATATATTTAAATTATAACTATTTAATATAACTAAATTCATTTAAAATTATTTAAATAGTTAAACTATGTAGTTAATATATTTAGATTACATATGATTTTGATATTATCTCTATATACTTCAATTATAATTATTTAAGATAATTAAGTTCATTTAGATTTATCAAATAATTAAATGAAGTATATATAATATATATATATTTGAATAGGTGCTTGTACTTAAATTATCTTAAATTATTTTTGATATTATATTTATAATTTATTAAATAGTTAAACGAAGTATATAATATATCTTTTTTTGAATAGGCACTTGTACTTAAAATATCTTGAATTATTTATAAATATAAATCCTACTATTAATAAAAAGTATTTTCTTATATTTTATTCATAAATTTAAGTATCTAAAATAGGTCCAATACACCAACAAGAGGTCGACGTGATGAACTTGATGTCGAGTTGTTTATTGTTAATGATTCCCTATTTAAAATTATTTAAATAGTTAAACGATGTAATTAATATATTTAGATTACATATGATTTTGATATTATCTCTATATACTTCAATTATAATTATTTAAGATAATTAAATTCATTTAGATTTATTAAATAATTAAATGAAGTATATAATATATATATCTTTGAATAGGTGCTTGTACTTAAATTATCTTAAATTATTTATAAATATAAATCCTACTATTAATAAAAGTATTTTCTTATATTTTATTCATAAATTTAAGTATCTATATTATTTGACTCTCATAAATAATAAATAAAAATTAAGTTTTTGATGCAATATAATTCGTGGAAAGTTATAGTCAAAACTATAAAATAAATATGCCCAACCTTATAATGTTATATAGGTACATATTAGTTACATGCCTATTTAAATTATATAGGTAGATATTAGATAACTTTATAATGTTAGGTGCCTATTTACCATAAACTTGATAAAATCTAACATTTAATTTAGTTATGCTAGATTTATCATGCTTTCTAAAATATTATGGCATTATATTATACATCTACACTCAATTACAAATATTATAAGATAGCAAAACTGGATGATACAATTTATATTGAGTTTGAATATATACATCTATAATATAAGTTGGTGTTTCTATGTGGACTTACAATTACAAGTAAATGGATCTAAATTCAAATCTCTATATAGCCTAATAGATGTGTGTTGATTTTTGGATATATAGTGGCTTATTAATTTGAAAAGAAATTTATACACTTGAGAACATACAAAGGCTTGATAAATTCGGGCTCAATTTAAAATTTCATGTCACTCTATGTGTTCAAAAAGAGTAGTCAAACATAGAGTTAATATATCCATATTAAAGAAAATAGGTAGGGATATAGTTATCAAATATGCCTAAGTATGCAATAAAAGAAAAGTAAATTTCTAAAACATAAGCTTGCAAACATTGAAAAATGCAACAAATTAACAATAAGAACATATAGGGAACTCAGAATGAAATAATTGTTGAAAGGGATATTGAGACATAGGAAACATGTTACATGTTGTTGCAATTTTGTTGGTATAGAGTAGTAAATTATTTATCAATTTGAATGTTTCATATGAGGTTTTCAAACCAATAATTAAATTGATGAAGATAACCATGAAGAACATGCAAAATATTTTGTTGACAAGTGCAAGAATATATTATTTTCCAATGGACATTGTTTCTTTTATTGACGTAACTAGATTGTGGACATATAATTCAAGGATAAAAAGAGATTAAAAAAAAATAGGAGGAGAGAAATATAGTAGCTATTGTGATTATTTACAAGGTTTTCCTCTACCTATGCATGTGAATCACATAAATGGGTTGATATTTATTTTCTAAAGTTATACCTTTAATATTCATCTCATTATATACAAAGGTGTATTGGACTTGATTCTAATGAAATAAAATTGGGAGTCATTCAATTATAATCATAGGCATGTTGAGTGATTGACTATTCTAGAAGATGTTGATAATCATAGTGATTCTAAAGATGATAGTAATCGACATATATTTAACAAAATACAATGGAACAAGAGTGGGAAATCATATCTAGGCTTCAACGTGGAAAAATTATACAAGTAACAAAAATAGATATAATGGGAAGAATAGATCTTGATAGACAAACATAATGATGAGAAGAACCAATGTTGAATTAGATAGTGCTAGTGATGAATTAGAATTTGAAAAGAGTATTCATCTTTTTTCACAAAGAATAATATACAAAAAGAAGGAAATATTATTAATTCAAATGACCTAAATATATATCATCGTGACCAAAACAGTCCAATACACCAACAAGAGGTCGACGTGATGAACTTGATGTTGAGTTGTTTATTGTTAATGATTCAAATCTTATGTTAACTTCTAATATTTGAATAGAAGCATCTCATGTAAATGGAGTTCTAGGGTATAGTTGAGGTGTAATATATAAACCTAAAAGTGTTCCACCGAACCACCGACATATGTTGTTAAATTTGATAGTTACTTTAAAATACCATTTGAAGATCAAACTTTGCATACAATTCTAACTACACCAATACAAATGGGATGCACACATTATTATCCTTATGGTTTCCTTAGCATATATAACACATATTTATCACAAGGATTGAATCTCTCGAATGCTATAAATGATACATAAAAGAATGAAAAATATGGTTAAAATTTGTGGCTATCTCTCATGTAAATTTATTGATGAAAAGATGAAGAATGGAAAACTACTTTTGAAATGGAAGGTTGGGGAAGACAGTGAAATCCTTGGAAGATAAACACGACATCTACTTATTACAAATTTCATTCTATGAATTTTTTATTTTATGTGATGTACATGGCATATTTTGGTTAATATTAAATAATTCTTTATTTTTCATATTATCTTTTGTATATTACACATTTGGATGATTTTCAAATGCTTCTCTTACTATCATTTAATGTCATATATATTACACACTTAAATGAACTAATGAAATGTTTCATATTATATGTTAAACTAAAACACAACAATCACAAATGTTCCTAACATATCTATCTTAAATAAATCTATGTAAGGCACTTATTACATTTATGTTGCAAATAAAATATATGTACCTCGAATAATACCTCTCGGCATCTTTGACATAACTTTATCTAAGATAAATATATATTAATATATTTGAATTGCTTAATATTTACTAATATCTATGGACCAAAAAAATAACTATACCCTATTCACACTAAAACTATTTTCTTAATTGTATTTTCTACTTCAAACACATAATCTAATTTTACTCTTCATACTCGTAGTAATTGATATATGAGGGAAAGAAATAAAATATGTATTTACATTTGTCACGTTTATTTTGCATAGCAGTCACCATCCCAATCCACGCCTTTGTGCATGCAAAGCAACTATACTAATGAAAGATTCAAGAGGTTTAAAAATGAAGGAAAGCTACATCACCTATGTGAAATCCCAAAGAGACATAAACTGGTAATCTTCTTCATCCTCCGCAATGAAAGTGTTATGATATTGAAGGAGAGACGATCCAAATGGCAGATCATCCGCAATGTTCATTAGCATGCTATGCTGCAACTCCAACCAATCAACGTTCTCACCTGCACTAAAATGATCCATATAATCAATGGATTCCATCACAACTCGCTCGTTGCATGGATCTTGATTATTTGAGTCTAGCGGCGGTGGTAATTCTTTGTCCACCACCTCCGCCTGTGGAATAACAGTTTGTGCAGCCAGGGCGGCGGCGGCCTGTATATCTGCGGCAGACAATGTTGGAGGGCGAGGAAGACAGTAAATCAATTCAGGGAAATTTAAGGCGGCGGAGGGCCCTCTCAACGCCAACGCCGCCGCATCGCGCGCAAGCGCCGCCATTTCTGGCGTGAGAAACGACCCCAGCCATATTCTCTTATCCTTCAATGGCTCCCTTATTTCAGACACCCACTTCCCCCATTTCCTCTTTCTCACTCCTATGTACGTTGGGTGTTTCGTTCCTCTTCTACTCTCACCAGCGCCGCTGCCACTGCTTTTTTCTTCCCCATTATCCCACCCAGACTAGCTACCGAATGTGATCTTAAGCGATACCTAAGTACGGTCGCCCTATTCCTTAAAAATAGAACACGTTTGATTCTTAGATTATTAAATGCAAAACTGTAGAGACCACAGTTACCCTCAGCTGGCCACCATGACATCATAGTGAGCGCAATTTTAGTTCACATGTCAATTAATTACTAATTGCCGCCCTGCTTTTGTCCTGAACGAAAAGCTCGGCAGGCCATACAAATAAGCAAAAACAACGCCCAGGTTGCCAACCAAATGCATCTTTTTCATTGTGTGTTGGCCTGCCTGAATTCTCTTTATTATTACTCTTCATTATTTTTTTATCTCATTGCATTTTTTACAAAAATTATTTATAATTGTCATTTACAAATTTTTAATTTTTATTTTCCCATTCTGTTGAAATTCACACTAGAAAATAACTCTTTAACTTTCTTGTACATAGAAATACTCTAAAATAATACAAATCAAAGTATTTTTAGTCGGCTCATTTTAGAAAATCCACGAATAATTCTTATTCTACTGACATTTGGTGTTGGCCACCAGCATTACCATTACACTCACAACTGCAATAGCAACCAAATTAAAAGGATTTCATAATGCAAATTTATGAGTATATTTTGATAATTGGATTGAATTGCATTACAAGGCACGTTGGAATTCGTCTAGCATATAAAGTATGTTTTGATACTATGTGGAATGCATACTTTGCACATGAGAAAATGACACTACAGCTGTTTTTAAAAATATGGCGACTTGTTTTTTTAGTTGGCTCATTCTAAAAAGTAATAATACAGTTTTTCCTTACAATGGTGTTGATTGGTAAGTGGTTTATAAAATACACCAGGGTAATGTGTTTATATGAATGTTTACTTATCTATATACATAATATTTGAAAAATGTTAATATATCAATTTTTATTATTTTGTTTTGGATTTGTCACATATTACATTTAGTGATAATTTCATATATGTTTATGGAAATTTATTATTCGAACTATAGCAAATAAGTTTCAAACTCCATTGTATGGTCAAGATATTATGATTTTTTGATTTCATTGTATGTGTAAGAAGAAGAAAGTTTAAATGAAGGTCAAATGGACATCAAATTTAAGATTGAAGTTGTCCGTGACAATCAATTGGATGCTAAATTCGAGGTCATCCAAGATTTGTTAAAAAATCACTTATATTCATCCATGGTTACCATTGTAGGATGCCTCTTGGACGTAATTATTGCGAAGCATTTTCTAGTGCAATTGTAATAATTTTCTAATTTTCAAATCTTCACGCTACTTCAAGAGGTCATATCTTCTACTCTTCCAAAGAAAGCAAATTGTACACATGGAAAGTCATTTTACATCTGCAAATGCACTACAACTAACCATAACACATTGCAAATAGGTCAAAACATATATAAATAACCAAACTAGACCTAATTACATAATGCATACTTGTTTAGATCATGGGATTGATTGATAATTTGTCAATAGATGAATCATATATAAATATTAGCTTCCAATCTTTACAAAGTCTTCGGAAGAGTTTCGTGGGGAAATACTCCCATAATCTCTTTTCTCCATCCGAGATGAGTATCTACTTAAATTTTGGATGCACAGTAAAAAGTTACTACATTCTACTCGTCCTTCTGGTCCTCTCGTACTAAAGAAAAATCCTCTCAATGCTCTAACGCCCACACCGGATATGGAAAAACCAAAAATTGGTAAAGTTCTAGCTTGGTAATTAGGGTTAGTGGGATAATATTCAATTTAGCATGCAAGTGCACTCATGTGTATCTAAGCTTTGAAAACCTTGCATGCTTTTCCTACATTCATCACGTCACTATGAAATAATTCCCATTCTTAAAAACTGAATCACACCTCTATGTTTCCAACATGAGTAGGGAAAAAATGTGTTTCTAAGCAACTTGTGATAAACTAGATAAAACATAAGCTTACTTGATATTTATCGGACCACTCAATTAGAGAATAAAATGGAAATCAACATACAAGTGTAAGCACGAAAAACTCAAGTGAGAAATAGAAGATAAGAAAATAAAAACAAACCTTCCTCCAAGTTTCTCTTACAAACCTCATATAAGATTGTGGAAGTATTCAAACTTTCATAATCTTGAAATGGTTGGATTGTGAGTGCTCTTAACTATTCTCCAAACGAGGAAATGGCTATGCTACTGAGTAGATTTGGACACGAGGGAATGTGAAGCAATTTTGGCAGAGTTTAGCTACAATTGCACAAAGCTTCCAGGGATCATTTTGCAAAGGATATGGCTTGTTTTTATAGTTGAGGGAGAGACCATGAAAAGTGGATCATAGTTTGAATGAGTTCCATGATCATGAATGCATTTCTGAAATAACAAGTAGATTTGATCTGTGTAGTTGTATCTTTGAAGGGGAAATGATTATTTGGTTGGTAGTAAGATTTCATTTGAGAAAGTGGTTGTACGTGCAATCTTATTGCCCCTACCTTTGTAGGATTCTAGAAGTGAAGTGGAAGTGGAGTGACTAGGATAGTGAAGTGGATTCCAAGTGGACGTTGAATTGAAAAATAAATTTATTCTCCAATTTTAATAACTAATTTAATTAATTATGAAGTGTGATAGGATAACTAACCATTTAATTAAATAAATGTTTAATTAAGTTAGCTAGTAGTATAGGAAATAATTTAATTAATTCCAAAGCGTATGATATTCAAAGTATGAATTAATTAATTTAATTAATCAATTCTAAAGGGGATGTGAATAACTGAGGATAAACTAGAAATAAACATGTATTTTTAGGGTGTTTACATTTTCCCCTCTTTAAAGTGTTATTATGAATTAATAGCATTTTAAAGATAGTAGATGCATGTAGATCGGTGAACGGAAGACAGGAAATTTGGTGGAACATTGAGATGCCACAACGAGTGTGATTGATAAGGGGATGTCCTCTCGAGTGGATGGGTGACTCAACAAAGTGGTCAAAATCCACTTTACATGAAGAATGGAAAGGCAAAGGATCCAATGAATAGAATGAAGACAAAAGGGATTGTGCTCGTAGCATGAGATTTCATTTAGAGAGTGAACGTTATAACAACCTTATTTATTTATTATGCGATATAGTTGTCATCATGATTATGAAAGAATCATGATGTTTAACCCATTATGTGTGTAAAAAACATACACACAACAAAAAAAAAAAGTAAAAAGGAAAATAAACCCAATACATACAATAGATGACAAAACAATGGTTATAAATGAACCAATATGCTAACATACTACTTGTAATTGATCCAAAGAAAAACAAGATAAAATAAACCTAATATACACTTAGTAAAAGTAGGTATCATGGATTTAAAAGTGTTGAGAAGATAATGAAATACGTGCAATTGGTCTAGAAATAATAACAAAAATAGAACACAAATTTGAAATAAAGACAATTAACTTTTCCCCTAATGTGTTCCATAGTGATAAGTGAGAATATTTGAATGCCCCTAAGCAACAATATATGCAGAGGGATTGGATCAGACCAAAGAGCATAGTAATATTAGATACTCCTTGTGACACTCTTATTGGATCCCATTGAAGGGTAATCTGAGATTAAAAAGGATCATTTCCTCCAAGCATGCACGCTGAAATTGCATAAGAGAGAATGAGAGATTAAATCACCCTAAGTGAGGATACATGCGAGGGAAATAAGTAATTTGACTCACCCCAAGCTATGATGTTGACATGCAAGGGAAAAAAATTAGTTGTTATAGTTGTAAAATGATTGGAACAATCATGAAGGTAGGAGTGAATTGTCCAATTTCATTGATTGTGTCATTTTGTTGGATTTTTTTTTTTTTAGGATTTTTTTATTATTTAAATTTTTTGTGATTTTGTAAGTTGGGATTTTCACATGTGTGTGTTTAAATTTTTGATATTATTTTGACTCAATTTTATTATGGCATATGTTAAATAACACCATGATTAAAAGCATACACAAAAGAAATTGTAAAACAATGACAAGATTGCAAAACAAACCCTTATGCATATAGTAATACTGACGCGCCAGGATTATAGACAAACCAAGATTCTTAACAAGACTAATGACACAAGATGAACATCTAACAACAACAATGTAAAAAGATGATAATAATAACATGTGACTATTCTTCTAAAGTGTTTCATGTTCCACAATGAAAAATAAGCAGATATGAATGCCCCAAGTGATATCTTAGAAACATAAGGGGATTGGATTGGGATGAAGAGCAAAATAATATTAGATAATTCAAATACACTCTTGTTAGATCCCCTTATAGTGTGATTTGTATTGGATTTAATCCAAGTGTGTCCCAAGTAAAGTTATATTGTTTAGGGTTAAATGATATGATATAGTGATAGGATATCTCACTCCACCTGTGACTCCACACTACTAGGAATATGTAAGGGCTCACCACCGAGAGCCAAGAAGGATGAGAGAACTTGGAGAATAGTGCTTTAAAAATGAAGACAAATGATGCCAAGACACAAGATGTAATAATGATCCATTCAGGAAAGTGTTACTCATCTCCAATCAATAGTAATTGGTCGATTCCAAGATGATTTCACTTTATAGGTTTTGACTAAACTTAGATCCATTGGTGGCCTACTGATTCAAAAAAATTAGTTGAAGGGATTGTTGTTTCCTTTAACATGAACAACTTCTTGGGATGTGTATGATTAATAACTTTTGATGCATAGTTCTTGAGGACTTTATTTTGTTTGATTTTTTGAATTAACCCCCCTATATCTTGCCCCATGCCACGAGTAAGAGGAAAGGGATCGAAAATAAAGATAAAATGTAGAATAGTAAGGATACCTTCCCCATTTCCTAGTCACATACGACTAGTAACAAGTATGGGATCATCACCAAAGTATGTGAAGGATGAAATGTGTAATGATTGATATTCTTTGTTTGTATTTTAGATTGATTTTGCCTTGTATGTTGATATCATGCTTGTTGGGAATGAAAATTTTCCCCTCAAATCTCAACCTCATGTGACTAGTAGGATGCAAGGGTTTAACACCTTAAACAGAGACGGACGGTCAAAAATACAGGAAAAGAGGTTTAGTGCTTTCTGTTAAAGAGAGAACTTGTTTGAAATGAGGAGTTTCCATAAGTAATATTCTAGAAATGGTAGAAAAAATAATAGGGAAGAGACACACAAAACCTAAGATGGACAATATTAATATGTGTTGTATATGAGAAGAAAGTAGAGAAATGACGATGTCATGATTAAGAAATATGCCAATGAATGAAACAATTTAAATTGTTTTTAAAATGAATTGATCGTGTAAATGGCCTCCCAGAGTGTGGAGAGTACTGTGAACAAAAATTTCTTACTTTTCCAATTTTAAAGTTTAAATAGTTCTTTGAGGAGGGTTTGATATGGGTTTTTATTCTCTTCTTTCAATTTTTGTTTTTTCGAGTTTTTGCGGACTAAGTTCTGCAATGGAATCATAAAGTTGAATGGTCATGATTTACGATACTTGGGTGGTTAAGGTGAAAATAATCATAGTAAATAGAAAGGTATTTGAAGAACCATTGATTTGATGAGTCCCGATTTACATGGCTTGGGTGGATGAGATCTAAGTCAATGGAGTGAATCCTAAGATTCGATGAGTCCTAATTTATGGGACTTGGGTGGAAAAGATCCAAGTCAATGGGTATATGATTGGATAATTTTTTGATGAGATCGAAAAACCTATGTGATGAGGAAATATGGCGTAATTCATATTCCCCAATACCTTTGTGAATGATTTCCAATGTAGGTGGAATAGAATATTTAGATGATTGACACCGTAAAGGTTATCTACATGAATTCTACCTTCATTCGTGAATGGAATGATGTGAGGAGTGAAGGATTGATCCATAGAGAGGTATCTAAGGCATCTTATAGGATATAGAGAGAAAATATTCAATGTATATATATGTCTTAACATGTAGGAATCATCATTGATTGCTCAATAATGTTATGAAAAATAAAAGAAGACTCTACATTGGATGACTGGCATGGAATATTACTAAATTTAATGTTAAAGGTTTGAGATATTATGGACAAGAAAGGTTGTGTTGTTATAAGTGTCCACAATTATTGTTGTGTCTTGACAACAAGACTAGGGATTTCGGGCATATGATCTTCCATTGAAAGGATAGAATCAAGCTCAAAAGTGTGTGATGATTGAACCTCTTCTTTAGAGTCTTCATTTGTATCATGGGTTGGAAAGGAATCTTGAATCATGTTCAAGCTCTCATTCAATGTTATAATATAGTTATCTGAAACATGTTCAATTTTTTATTGTACTAATGGAAGAACATCCAGAGGAGAGATTGATTGGTTTTGTTTATAGATCCTTGACCCTTTTTGTCTTGATCTTGTTGATTTTTATCATGTAAATAATTTTGGACAATGTTCAACTCTTCACTAGAAGTTGTAGTAGTTGACATGTTTTCGATTTCTATAGATTTTTGTCGATTTCTATTTTGATGACTTCGTCGTCAATTAATTCTTGGACATAATGGCGAAGACTTGAATAATGATCCATAGAGTGGCCTTTGATGTGGTGGTATTCACAATATTCTAATTCTTTATACCACTTAGGATTGGGTTCCCATTCAAAGAAGGGTCTTGTGATTAGATATTTTATCATTTTAGCCTTTACTAATTAATGAAAGGAACTAGAGAGACTTTCTTTGAGGGGTGTAAAATGACATTTGACTTTACATGGAGTAGTTTCTTCGACAAATGATATGATGGAATTGAAATCAACATTGTTCAAAGATTGACCCTATTTGAGAGATTTTCCATTTGTACCATGCTTAGGGAACAAATTTGAAAACACCTTTAAATTATCATTGGGTGTTTTATTTAGTGGTGAGTATTTGACTGCTATGTCTCCATTATCAATGAGTTCTTAGATGTAATGAATAATTTACACGCATTTCTCTATTTTCTAACCATCAATGCAACAAAAATCACAATATGTATTGGGTTTTTACCAAGATGGATTAAAATCCCCTTTGAGAAAGGGTTTTGTGATAGGATAGGTGACCATATTGACACTTGTTAATTTTATTAAGAAAATAAAAAGGGTCTCTCCCAATGTTGTAATTTTTCTTCATTTGTTATCACGATATTGTCATGTGAAATTACTAGTCCAAAAATTCAAAACTTAAACCATGACAACCAAGCCATAAAGTGAAAATTTGCTTCAAAAACTTCTTGAACTCCTATCCTAGTATGTCTTTATTCTATTTTATTATCATATTTACCTTGTAGGTTCTCCTATGTATTAATAAACATGTATAATTTTTCCAAATGGTGTGGTAAGTTCCATTGTTCAATTTGGTAAAGTGTAGCAGTGAGACTAGTTCTTATGCAAGCTTAGAAAGGTCAAGGCCAGCCCTCTCCATATCCTATGAATGGGATAGAGAGAATAGGTGGATCTGGAATATATATTACTAACCAAAGGGTATTCACCCATCTTGTTTACCCCATACTATAGAAGGTTATGACCGAGGACCTATATAGAAAAGAAACTACTTGAACCCTGTCTATTTGGGTGGGTTTGGAATTTCCAACGCATATGTGAATCTTATGGGATGGTTATGAAAATATAATAAACATCCATAGGTGGTATTTTATATCCTTTAATGTGTTGGAATAATTTTAGGAAGATTTAGGAAATATTTGGTGATTCAGGAGTAGTCGTGCAAAAGTGGGTTTTGTAGGTGTAAGGAATGAACAATCAAAATGTGAACTGAAATTCTCCAGACTTTTCTTGGAGCTCTGTAATGATTTAGGACAACAAAAATTAAGAAATGGAAATATTGAAGAATCCTCTACATGGTGCTAGGATCAAATTTGATCCAATGTTTGATGGTTTCTTGAGAGAGTTCAAAATTTGAAGGTGTACCTCGTTGTCCCGATAAAAAAGGAGTAAATTTTTGGAGTTTAAGGAATAATTAAGGTCCAAATACTATACCATTTTCCTTATAAGGGTATTTGGAGTCAGATTAATTTACAATTTCATTTAAAAAGTCCACTGTAGCCCCGAGGTGAAGATTTTTGCAACATGAAGAAGTTGATTCATGCAAGCCAATTTTTGCAACATGAAGAATTTAATTTTCAAGGATATTGAGGACTATGTTTCTTGTTAGAATTATTCCCTCGAATAATTTTTCACTTTACCAAACCCCTGGTGGAGAAAAGATCTTAAATTTGGAGATAAGGATCCTAAAAAAATATAGTTTAAAATCGAGACATTTCTTGCGTGGCGAGGTTGTTGATTTTTCAAGATATGGAGGACTGATTTTTTCTCAGTATTTTCCCCTCTAATGAAAAAATTATTTTACCACTCATCCAGATGAAGGAATCATCCAAAAATTGGAGCAAGGAATCTTGGAATAAAACCTAGAATTTCAAAACTATTTTCATTACAATCCGACACCTATAGTGCACTTACTAAAATAACATGTGTTCATGATAGGGCATGTCCAAAAATATTAAGTGGTCAAATGAGGTGAATTCTTAGCATCGTCGGTCTCCCAAAAATTCAAGAAATGTCGGGAAGTGAAAACATTGCAGAATTTCTAAAAATAGTAGTCGATTAGGACTGTTAAAAATTTAGAAAGTTTTTATTTGAGTACGAGAAAGTTGCGGGTGGCCCTATTTTCACTCATATTGTTGTTTTTCCATCACAGTTAGGTCAAGAATATGTTTCGTGGCTCAAACAAAAAAAAAAAAACCTATGCAAGATTTCAAAGGATCCTAAAGTATCATTTTGATCACATTTGTGTCAAGGAGCATATCAGAGCACATCAAGGCATAGCTAGGTGAAACCATGAAAATTATGATGTCGGAAAAGAGTTTGAAAAGAGTTAAGAGATCCATTGAAATTTAAATTCATCAAGAGGATGATCATCATAAGCATGATGAGAGAATCTCACTGTGAGTGAGGAAGGAAGTCATCTCAAGTAATGCATACCTCGCGAAGTGTTTCTAAACACTTGATCCATGCTTGATAACAAGCACACATCTTACAAGTCAGAGGAAGTGGAATTTTTGGTGTCTCGGAGTAATTTGGAGGTCTATACATGTAATTTATCTTCAATTTCTTTTCCTACAAGGATCAAATTGATTAAAAAGGTGTTTAGATGTTGCAAATGAAATGAGATATTCATAGAGCAAGCTAAGGACCATCTCCTCAAGAAGTAATTTAGACTATCAAGGTACTCGGACCACCATGTGTGGAGAATCAATAAATCATCCCATGGGAAGCATATGAGAAATAAGGTATGTAATTATCCCAAACCTTATTTTGTTCAATAAGTGCTCTAGATTTGTAAATAGATGGTCTTCATGTGGGGCACCTTGCATGCAAGAATGAGAAATAATTCCCAATTTCATTTGATATCATCCATAACAATGTTCTTAAACATTTACCTAAAACCTTGTGGTGTGATCATACATCAAGAAATAAATATATTTCCATCACCTCATTTCATTCCAATAGGTGGTTATACGATAAGAATTCATTCAGTGGTAATCCTTTCATCCACACTTTGATGAAGATCCATTTTAGGAAGAGGATGGCATGCATCAATAGTTTGAGAATCAAGGATTTTTTTCTTGTGAACATTGGGTTAAATTGTAAAATCATAAGAAGCAAGAAAGTGTTCCTAATGTAATAACTCCTATTATTGAAACCATCATTTTTATTCCCAAGTACATATGTCATAACAATGTTCTTCAACACTAATTAAATTCCTTGGATTTTTTTACATCTCATCAAATGAATGATTCACAATCATGGTGTTCGATGCACTGGATGGTCAAGAACATTATGAATCCTATGGGGTGTTGAAACATATGAATTTAGGTCAGTAAGGCAATGGTCATATGAAACATGACAGGATAAGATCATCATGGGTGATGTCATTGGTCATCCCAGGTTCACTTTGTAATACCTCTCAACAGTGTTTCTAAACACTTATTTAGAACTTTGCATTGTTTTTTCATCTTATATAAGAAGGAAACATATTATGTAATCTCAATGTTTCGGTTCGAGGTGATAAAAGGTCAAGATTCTTACCCATGAATCATTTCCTCAAAGTTCAAGAGATCATTCTAGGAAATCTCCCTCAAGAATCATGAATGATTAGTGCTTCATTAGCAAAGATTCATCTTCATCAAATTAGTTAACCCTCTCCTCCCTTTCTCTCCCTCCCTCTCTCTCCCTATTCTAAATTTCAATTAAGAATGTACTTTATATTTTTCCTATTCACTTAAGTGAGCCCCGAAATTAACATCACAAGAGTACTTTTTCACTAATAAGAAAAAGAATCACCTTCTAGGAATATGAAAGGTCACAAGCAATGGGGATAGGTTAAAATTCATGTGGAGCAGAGATGAAGAGACAATTTGTAATTTTATAAATTGGAATGGATTTTCCATTCCAAAAGGGGTTGAATTTTTTTGATTGAATGTATGTTGTTGATATTACCACTACTACATCAAGCAATAAAATATGCAATTCTTCTATTCGTTTTCTTATGTTCTACTATCTCTCTATTTTCCAACTTTGTGAGCATGATAATCTTGTAAAACAAAGAAAGGTGTATGTGCCTTTGATAAATGAATCAATGGAATTTTGTGTCTATGATTTGTTATGTCTTATCATTATTTACATTGTTGTGTTCTTATAATTGAATGTGGACCTACTCTGGTTATTGTATGTGAATTATTTAAACCTACTCACAATAGTAACCCCCCTCTCTCTCTCTCTCTCTCTCTCTTCTTATTTCACCTACTCCCTTTACCTATCTCCACTAAAAATTCCTCCCTTGTACCTCATATAAGAATTTTACATAGGTTTAGTGGATTATTCATGTGTGATCGCAAGGCTAACGACCACCCATAGCTTTAGGTTAGTCTACATTCAATAATGGGATCCTCCCCACACATAAGAAGTAGAGGCTTAACCCCAAAGCATTGGTGAAAAGTTAATAATTTTAAACACAACAAATTATTTTTTCAAAAAAATTGGTGACTTTGTTGGGAGATATCAGCCCTCGTGTACCCTTAAACATCTATGAAAATATATATATTCCAAAAACAAAAACTAAATCAGATTTTAAATTAAAAATCAGATTTTAAAGGAGACTCTATCAAGGAACTAATCCATGTCACATTTGTTTCCTACATCACGATGATGAAGTTTTGATATTGGTGTTTGGCACCAATAAGTGACCGAAACCATGAAGAAGAAGATTCCCACCAATACCGCATTGTTTGATCAACTATCATTCTAGACTAGCTCTTTTTGTTGGGGGTTAGCACACACTTGTTGTACAGATATATAATCAGAATTAAGCATTCAAGCAATAAAACACGAAATATACTAGAAGATAAATACACAAGATATAATGTGGTTCACCCAGTGTGGGCTATGTCCACCAAGAAACAACCAATCTATTAATATTTTATTTACAGAGAAAATACAATGAAGATATGCAATCTTCCACACCTTCTTTGGATGTACAATACTTTTCCTTCTCTCATCTTCTCCAAGAATTCCTTCTTACAATTATGATCAATCTTTCACAATCTAACCTTTCTAACCCTAGCTTTCAAGCTTATATAAGCATATACAAACTTAGGGCAACATAGCTATGCAATTACAACCATTAGATCACATTTTAATCAAAGGTTAGATCTAATCCCATGACTTAAATAAAAACATTTCACGCACAAGAGATAAACGACGGTTACCCCAACCGATGCCGGTTCTCCTACTTGGATGACCGAAACCAATCAACCAACCAATGCCGATTCCGTGTAAACCTATAAGTTGTAAAACATGTTATTTGTGAAGTAATTAAGCTCCACAACTCAAAAAAATCTCACACTTGGAGATGAATTTTTGCACTATATCACACAACTCCATTCTTGGACCCTTTCCTTGGCTTGTTTCTCCCTCATCAAGTCTCAAACTCAAAGACCAACCGAGGTGGAGTGTAGATCCAACTTCTTCTTTCCCAACGACTTTATTAGCATATCTGCAAGGTTCTTACTTGTATGAATTTTCTCCAATTTCAGTTGCCCATCCTCCAACACCTACTGTATGAAGTGATATCTCATCTAAATGTGTTTCATTCTTGAATGAGATGTTGAGTTCTTTTCCAAATGAATTGTACTTTGACTATATTTGTATAATCTACAATTCTCTTGCTCCTTTCCCAACTATTCCATGAACACTCGCTTATCCATATTGTCTCTTTGCTAGCCTCGGTAGTTGTAACATATTATGCCTCTATAGTAGAAAAGGCCACAACCTTATGTAGTATCGAAATCTAGCTAACTGTCATGCCACCTACTATGAATACATATCCAGTGGTGCTTCTCCTACCATCCAAATATCTAGCCATATATGAATCAACATAGCCACATAAATAATTATCTGACCCTCCATAACATAACTACATGTTGGATGTCCCTCTCAAATACCTGATAATTCATTGGACTACTTTCCAATGCTCTTTACTGGATTTGCCTTAAATCTACTCATAACTCCCACTGCATGTGAAATGTTTGGTATGGTACAAACCATAGCATACATAAGACTTCCAGCTTCTAAAGCATGTGGAAATCGTGCCATCTACTCAACCTCATCATGTGATGTAGGACAATGATCTTTGTTCAATTTAAAGTGTCCACCATAGGTTTACTTGTAGGTTTTGAATTCTACATATTAAACCTTTCCAACACCTTATTGATGTAATATTCACGAGACAAATACAATTTTCCATTCTTCCTATCTTTGTGAATTTACATGCCAAGGATTTTATTTGAAGCTCCTCAATCCTTCATTGCAAATGTATGAGATAAATTTTCTTTGAGCTCACAAATGTCTACATACTAGATCCTGCAATAAGCATATCATCTACATACAGAATAACAAAATAATATAGCTTCCATTTTCAAGCTTCTTGAAATAAACACAATGGTCGATTCACATCTCATATATCCATGCTCATGCATAAAAATGTAAAACATCATGTACTATTGTCTTGGGTCTTTCTTGAGCCCATACAAGCTCTTTTTCAACCTGCACAAAGTTTCTCCTTACCCTTGAATTCATACCCAGCGGTTCTTTGCATATATATCTCTTCCTCCAAATCAACGTGAAGAAAAGTTATCTTAACATCAAGATGTTCTAAGTGCAAATCTTATATTGCAACTAAACTCAAAACAATACCTATGGAAGTCACTTTTACTGCAGGAGAAAATATTTGACCAAATTCAATACGATTTCTATGAAAATCCTTTACCACAACCCTTTCCTTATATATTTTATGTCCACCCTCTTCTTTCTTGATCCTATAAACCCATTTGTTTTGCAATTTTATTTTACTCGCTTAAAACTTAACAGAATCCCATGTCTAGTTTTTTTGTTTCAAGGAATCAATCTCCTCATCCATGTCATGCTCCCACTTCTTGTGGGTTTCATCATGCTTTGATTCTTCAAAACTTTCTATTTCAACACTATCAGTCAATAAAAAATAAGATAAGGAAGGTGAAAATATTTCTAGAGGTTTACTTACTCTTTGTGACCTTCTCACAGAAATTTGGGGTGTTAGAGGCTCAATCAGACATCCAATACATTAGGTTCCACTCTAATAGTGTGGTCGACGTTGGTCACCTATAGTTAACGTCATTCGGCTCTTTTGAGGATGATGTTGGTTCTAGCTACCAACGTTGGTTCGTGTCTTCTAGTATCGGTTCCCCACACCACCTCTCGTAGAAGCTGTGGATGACTGTTCTAAATATGAGAATGCATTTTCTTTCACAAACTCTTCCACCAGTTCATCCTTGGGTATCAAAATTTGATCCATATACATTCTCTTTTCATTCCATTCAATGTCACGACTCCTAACAATCTTAGAATCTTCTAAATCCCAAAAACGGAATCTGAAATCACCAGAGCCATAACCAATAAAAGTGCATCTCTTGGATTTAGCATCCAATTTTTTTCTATTTTCTTTATCAACATGCACAAAATATTCCAAACCAAATAATCTAAGAAAACAAATATCTAACTCTTTTCCGGTCAATCTTCTTACGGTATTCCACTATCTAGTGTACTTAAAGGCCCAAGGTTGATTAAATACACCATCATGTCTACTTCTTCTTCCCAAAATTGCAAGGGTAATCCAACATGTATCCTCGTTCTTCTTGCATGTTCCATGATTTTCTTGTTCATTCTTTCAACCACACCATTCTCCTATGGTATTTTAGGAACCATTCTTTCTCTACGTATTCCATTCACTGAACAATAATCATTAAAATCCTTTTGCGCAAGTACTCACCACCATTTTTAGATCTAAGGCATTTTAACTTTAAATTTGATTCATTTTCCACAAGGTATTTCCATCTTTTAAAAGTCTCAAAAACATCATATTTATAGTTTATACAATAAACCCATAATTTTCTTGTGGCACCATTAATGAAAGTCACATAATATTGAGATCCTCCATGATAATCTACCTAGGTTGGTCCCCACACATTTGAGTGCACAAGCTCTAATTTTTCTCCTTGTTTGTTGCCCCAAATTTTAGAAATATCAATCTTTTTTCTTTCTAAATATAAAATGCTCACAGAAATCAAGATCTACATGTTTCAAATATGATAACTTACCCTTTTCCTTTAAGATATGCATTCCTTTTTGACTTATATGGCCTAGCCGATTATGCCACATGCTTGCATCTGAATCTAAAGTAGATAACATAGAAAAGGAATCAATAATACATGTATACAAATACAATGTTCCTACCTTATTTCCTCTTGATACAACAAGAGATCCTTGGTAACTTTCCAAGATTTTATTGTGAATGTAACCATGCAGCCAGATTCACCTAGTTGTCCTACAAAAATAAGATTTCTCATGAGGCTTGGCACATGCCTCACATCTTTCAATAGCCATGTATTTCCATTCTAAAATTTTAGATGAACTTCGCTTTACTAGTAATATTACATGTTTCATCATCTCCTAAATAAACATGCCCAAAATTACCCTAGACATAATTTATGAAATAACCCTTATTAGGGGTAACATGGAAAGAAGATCCTGAATCTAAAACCTAAGATTCAATTTTATTATCCAAGGAGAGAATAAGGGCATCTTGCATTACCTCAGAAGATGCAACATTTTCCTCTTTACCTTTCTCTAGTACATTCTCTTTGTTTTCCTTGAACCAACAATCCTTCTTTGCATGTCCTTTCTTTCCACAATTCCAACAGGTTATTCCTCTACCTCTGGATTTAGATATACCATTCTTAGACTTTGATTTCCCATTATTCTTGCTCTTGGATCTCTCCTTCTACCTTTCCATACTTTCTACATTCAAATCATTTCTAGATGATGACTCTCAAGTACATTTCCTACATATTTATTCATTTAGGATTATACTAACTGCATCATCAAACATCAAAATATTAGTAGCTGAAATTTTATTACTAACAACCATAACTAAGTTATCCCAACTATTTGGAAAAGGAAAAAGAATAAAAGTGCTTTCACTTCATCCTTAAATGGGATATTAACTAATTTTAATTGATTCACTATGGAACATAAATCATTTAAATGTTTTGATACAGATCCAACTTCTTGCATTTTTGAATTAAATAATTTCTTCATCAAATAAAATTTATTGGAAGCACTTGGATTTTCATATAAATTAGCTAAATATTTCATCAAATCTATCATGGTTGCTGCTTCGGTAATATTCGAAGCCATAGATGCTATCAGGATCAATCTTATAGATCCCAGATCCTTTTTGTCAATAATTTCCATTCTTCATCAGTCATCTTTGTAGGTCTTTCCTTCTCATCCAATGGTAAATATAAATATTTATGATACATATAATCTTCCACTTGCATCTTCCATAATTGATAATTATGGCCGTAAAATTTCTCAACTCTATATTTTCCATCTTTTGCCATTGTTATGCTCCCACTCAATTAGAAATCCTTCTGTGAGTAAATATTTCAACACACAAAACCCTCAGACAAAAATATCGATACCCGGTTGTTAGGGGTTAGCACACACTTGTTGTACAGATCTATAATCAAAATTAAGCATTCAAGTAATAAAACATAGAAATATACCAGAAGATAAATACATAAGATATAACATGGTTCACCGAGTGTGGGTTATGTCCACCAAGAAACAAAAAATCTATTAATATTTTCTTTACAGAGGAAATACAATGAAGATCTACAATCTTCCACACCTTATTTAGATGTACAATAATTTTCCTTCTTATGATTATGATCAATCTTTCACAATCTAACCTTTCTAACCCTAGCTTTCAAGCTTATATAAGCATATACAAACTTAGGGCAACATAGCTATGTAGTTAAAACCATCATATTACCTTTTAATCAAATGTTGAATCTAATCCCATGACTTAAATAAAAAATCATGCATAGGAGACCGTGGCTTGATTATTTTAACCAATACTAGTTCCTACAAGTGGTGACATCGGTTAGACAATCGATGTCGATTACTGTGTAAACATGTAAGTTGTAAAGCATGTTATTTGTGAAGTAATTAAGCTCCACAACTCAACAATTTCAAAGGTAATGATTTTGGCACAACGAAGAGGTCTCTTTATTAACCAAAAATATGCAATCGGTAAAAGGAAATAAGGTTAGTAACATTTCTATAGTAGTTATGAAAATAATATCTAGAATAGAGAAAAATGTTGCATCTGAAGATCCTACCATCAAATCCTTGTGGCTTCAATTCAAGAGGATTGTCGCTAGAGGAAATAAAATTGGAATTACACCGATTAATGACTGAGAATCCAAGATCTTGATGAGAAAGATGCAGAAGAGATATGAAATGTTGTATGAAAATCATAACGATGAAGAATCCACTAAAGGTAATGTTTTTAACTTGACATAGATGAACGAGAAAATCAAATCTTTTTCTTTTGTCTCTCTTCCTCTGGATGATTTTCTTGTTTATGGAGATGAAGAAATGATAACCCTAAGAATAGATTTTATGCCAAGTATTGTGAGTGTTGCATATTTTGATCCCCAAACCAATTTGGATATTCTGAAGTATGTTAAGGATATGTAAAAAGGTACGAGTATCTTGAAGCACTATGTAATGATGAGGAATAAGAGATTTGTATTTCACAAGAAGATGTTGATGATTGTTTACATTATGAGGTATCTATCCTGAAAGATCCTTATGTGATTATCATGATTTTCCTCTTCTTAATCCTTTTAATGAAATTTAACTCCTTGGAGGATAATGAAATTCAACTCCTTGGAGGTTAATGAGGAAAACACGAGAGTTGAACCTGCATTCATAAATTTGTTTTGACTTGAGACATAGTCCTTGGAAGGAGTGAGCGTGCATGAGAAATTAAGATTCTTGTTTCATGACAGAGGATTCTGTGCTTTATAAGGACTCCACCAACCATGAATGTATTCAAGAAATCAGTCCTCCATCCACGGAACTTGAGGTAATCATTGATGGTTTCCTTTCCAATTTTGACTCTTCAATTAATGCACAAATGCCCAATGATGAAATGGAGTAAATTTAATAATATAATTCCCTTCTTAAGACAATTATAGATGACCAAATTGAACATGACCTCTATGAGGAGTTGATTTCCCTGTCATCACCGATTAAGTGTAATGTTGATCGCCACAGAAAGTATGGAGTTTTCATGTTTATTTGTGAATAATAAGACTTTATAGGATATTTTTAGGGTGGAGAAGATGATTATCCTCATGTTATATCCCCAACATTGTATTCTTCCTCATTCCATGAAGATTATTTGATGAATCTTAACTTGAAAGGTGTACCCTTCCCATGCAACATGGATCTCTTCTATTTGTTTCAAAATGATGAAATACAGTATATGCGAAGCTTAAGAAGGCAACCTTTGGATGACAAGAAAAATGGATCATGAGGAAGAAATAGCTTCAAATGAGTCCCAAACATGTGAATATCATATCTCCGGCCATGTCCTTGAGGCCCACTGCAAATATTTTTCAAATGAAGGTGAAAATGAGTATGTGAAATATTTGAAGAAATAATTTTTGCAAGAGCGTCTTTAATATTGTGGAATAAATTGATGACCCTCAACTTAGTCTTGATATCCTGAAATATGCCATGACTATGCAACATAAGTATGCTTTAAGTCATGATCATTATTTTTATGCACAAGTGTTCAATAATGATATGCAAGAAACATGTAAGATCAATGTTCTCTTTAAATCCTTGGTGGATGAATATGGATGCGAAGGTGAGTCTTCCTCTTTCCCATTTTGTGAAGAAAATTGTGAATGGAAAGGAAAGTAAATTATTGAATCTCTTATGGATGCCTTCAATTATGAAGGTAGTACCTCCATCATGCAAAAAGTGATATCAAGGCGGTGATGAGTTGATAGGCTTAGAGAGAAATCATTTGGAAATAATTAATGAAAATATGCAAGATTCTTGTGAATGGAGTCATAGTAAAATTATTCTCACTACCTTCGGATACCACATTGATCCTGGGAATGATCTCATGCTACAATATTCACTTAATAAAGATGAATTATTTCATAAAAAATCAAATATTCCATTTTTGAAAACATTAGAGAGTGTTTTCTCATGGTCCGGAAGCCTCAAGCTAAGACTAATGGAGGCAAAACTTGAAAATGGGTAACAAAGTGTCTTTTGGATACAAGAGTGTTTTTCTGTGTAGTATTAGTATGAGGATGGAAAATTTTTCTCTCTTCTTATTCTCAAACCATGCAAATCCATCACGAGAGCATGGCATGATCGATGATTATCTTGAGCTTTAGAAGTTTGAATTCAGCCCATTGTTCCATGATGGTACATACTTCTCTCAACCCATTGTTGGGTGTGTACATTCTTCTCCCACATCAATAAATTCACCCCCATGTACTATAATTTACCTTTCCGATATTTTCCTACTTTCATTTTGGTGTGTTTCTTTTCTATTTGGTTTTTTACCTTCATTTTTGTGTTCATTTGGTTTTCCTTGTGTCTATTCATTGCTTTGTGCTAGTAGTGTGAAGAATTGACTCTATTTCCCAATTTGAACAAGGAACTGGTTTACTCACCCATGAGAAAGTTGAGGTTATCTATTTCTCCTTGTGTTCTAATGTTCTTGAGTTAGATTCATATATTGTCATGAGAAATTACTAGTCCAAAAATTTAAAACTTGAACCATGACAACCAAACCATAATATGAAAACTTGATTCAAAACCTTCATGAATCCCTCTAGTGGACAATCTTTCTTTCTTGTTATGATTATATTTACCTTGTAGGTTCTTATAATGTATTGAAAAAAATATGTATAAGTTTTCCAAATGGTGTGGTAAGGTCCATTGTTCCATTCGATAAAGTGCACTAGAAGACTAGTTCTCTGGCAGGTTTAGAAAGGCCAATTTTGTCTTTTTCAAGGCATGTGTGCATATTTCGGGAGGGTTCTGAAAATATCATAAAAATATAAAGGTGACATTAGAGATTTTGAATGTTTTGGAATAATTTTAGGAAGATTTAGGAAATATTTGATTATTCGGGAACAATTTGTGCGAAAGAGGGTTTTTAGGTGCAAGGAATGAATAGTCAAAATGTGAACCTTAACTTCTCTAGACGATTCCTAGATCTCTAAGGAGGTAGAAGGAAAACAAGTATGAAATTTAAATATTGATGAATCCTCGTGTATGGTGATAACAACAAATTTGGTCTAAGGTCTAATGGTTTCTTGATATCGTTCAAACTTTATAGGTGTACCTCGTTGTCCCAATCAAAAAGAGGTTAGTTTTGGAGTTTCAAGAATAATTAATGTCTAAAATATATTTCATTGGTCTTATAACAGTCTTTGGATTCATATTCATATAAACGTTCATCTTAAAATTCCTCTTGGAGCCCCTGGGGTGAAAATTTGATGCTCTCATGTTATTTTGGGTAAGCCAGTATAAGAAATGGCTTTCCAAATGAAGTAAGGCACAATTTTTTGTCCTCATGTCACTTTATCCACAAGGGGATAGATGGGACAATAAAATTCACCCAAATACACACTTTTAAGTCTCCAACTCACCCACGTGTAGTCAAGTCAACCCAAGTTGAGTCAAAATTGAGTTAGAGAGAAGTGTGAGTGAAGGTTTCATCCTTAGTCATTTTTATCAGTGCCACGTGTCACCACCATGATCCAAGGCACCCCTTTTTTCCATAATTTCCCTTTTTCCCTAATGGGAAAATGGGTACAATAATGTGTGCCCATGAGTAATCCCCAGCTCCCAGTCATCCATTTGACCTCTTTCGGATTTGTAAGGTGCTTGCTTGGTTCCTCCATCTCACCCACCTTCACTTCAACACCTCTACTTGTCTCCATATCTCTCTAAGATTAATTTTTCACCTGATACACAATATTACACCTATGAGCAAGCTCCAACTCCTAGTCTTTCATGCGATCTCTCTCGGTTCAAAGAGGTGCTTGTTTGGCTCCTCCATCTCACTCACCTTCACTCCATGGTTGCCACTTGTCTTAATCTTGCTCCAAGGCACCATTTTCTAACCATTCTATCCATTTTTCCCATTTTCCCCATAAAAATCTATATTTTAACTCCATACAAACTCACATTTAACCCGAGTTTGATCTACGGTCAACATGACATCATAAAAGTGAAATAAAACACATTACAACTCATTTTTGAACCATTTCTTCAACATAGTTTGTTATTCCTCCATTTTTTTGTTTTCAAAATTTCAAAACTCCATTATTGGATTCCATTCCATATAAACAAAAGGATATCAAGATATTTCTTCATTTCACAAAGATCTAGTAGGTGAAATCATCCAAAAATTGGAGCAAACGATCATAAATAATTCTTCCTTCACCAAGACACTTTTTGCAACATGAAGAAGATGATTTTTATGGATATTGAGGATTGTGTTTCTTTTCATCATTATTCCCTCCTAAAATAATTTTTCACTTTCTGAAGATCCTGTGGGTGAAAATATCTGAAAATGGGAGAGAAGGATCCTCAAAAATCTAGTTTTATCAGAGACATTTCTTGCTGACAATGGGGTTGCTGATTTTTCAAGATATAGAGGACTGATTTTTTCTCAATATACTTACCCCTCTTATGAAAAAATCATTTTCCCACTCATTTGAGTGAATGAATCATCCAAAAATTAGAAAGGAATCTTGGAATAAAACCTAGAATTTCAAGACTATTTTCATTGCAATCTGACACATGCAATGTACTTACTAAAAATAGCATGTGTTCATGATGGGGCATGTATAAAAATAGTAAGTGGTCAAATGAGGTGAATTATTAGCATCTGCGAGTACTTAGAATAGGTAAGAAACATTAAGAAGTGAAAACAATGCAAAATTGCTAAAAATAACATTCTGGATAGGACCTACTTAAAATAGAAAGTTTCCTATTTGAGTCCAGAAACTTGCGGGTGGCCCTGTTTTCACTCATATTGTTGTTTTTTCCATAATCATGAGGTCAAGAAGATGTTTCATGGATCAAACAATAAATTTAACCCTCTGCAAGCTTTTAAAGGATCCTAAAGCATAATTCTGATCACATTTTGTCAAGGAACATATCAGATTGTTAGGTAAAACCTATATTAGTATAGGTAATTTTGCATAGTTATTTATTTAACTTGTTATGTAATATTTATTATATGGTTGAAACCATATATTTTGGTATATAATAGTCACATATGTATTTTTATATGGTTTTATAACAATATATGTCATATTGTATTCACGTATGATTTATGGTTTGCACACTGTGCAACTTATTATTTGTTTTTACTCGGCTATACAATACCTATAAGTATTGCAACTATCTCCATTGTAAATGATTTGATTAAACATCAATAATATTTGTGAGGCTTTCATCCCTCTTCTAGATTTGGTATCATAGTAGGATAAAGGAGCATGTGAGAAGAGAAGGTGTGGAAAGAGAGTGCATAAGATATAAAGGAGCTTGCGAAGCATTTGGAGAGCCAATGTAGCCTCTAACAACTTCTCAGCCCCATCCCTGCATCCCCATAACCTCCTGTTTATTTTCTAGGAAAAATAAAAAACAAATTTTTTTTGGTGGTGCAAGAAGCACCGAGCACAATTTGCTTGCTAAGTAAATCGAAATCAAATTACAAAAATTATATATATATATATATATATATATATATATATATATATATATATATAATGTTTCGCCATTAGGGTTTTACCCTCTAATTTAAAGGCGTGGTTAGTATCTCTGCTATAGTTAGTAGAATTCTACATTTGGAGGAGACCGAGCTAGTTGGTTTTGGTCGAGGTGAGTCTGACTAAGATCCGCGAGCTCTTGACCGATCTGATTCATTCTAACAACGAGTTGTGCATCGAAAGGCATGTTACCCCCACCGAGTTGGGACCTTGAGCTCATACCAAGCTACTTTGGTGAACCATGTATTTTGATCTCCATTGTATTGGAGAGTGAGGTGATGCCAAAGATCCAACATAGGAGAGTGGGTGATCCATTGGAATGGGCCATCCATGGATCTTGCACATTCCAAATGGGTCGAGCCCAATATAAGCAGCCGAGTCTCCATCCAAGCGGGCCAAACCCACTTTGTACACGGTGAGTCTCCACCCAAATGACCAAACACCATTGAAGCTAAGCCCACGATATGGGTGTGTAAGTAGCCAAATCTTTTCCATAAATGAATCTCCCATGTAGAGAGCGGATCAAGCTCCATTCCAAAGCCAATCGAACCTTCATCAAAACAAAATGATGACCTAAACACAAAAATGAGGTGGAAACAAAATAAAACAAACAATGTTCAAAAGCATTCAAAGGAGATCAAATCTGATTTAGATGAAATCCTAATCTACCCACCACAAGCAACAACCACGTGGACATGCCAATCTAAAGCCATGTTTCCATTTAAAAGGTTACTCAATTAACTTTACTACTTAAATATAATAATCCCCATTTCATAGAATATGTCTTTGTAAGCACTTTTGTGGACATTTGGAAAATCTTAGGGGTGTGAGGTGAAGGGTTTGACCCCCACACCAACTTAATTTTTTTAATACATTGAATTTGGTAGCAGAAATAGAAGGATCCACGAAACTTAGAGCCTAAAACCTCCACTAAAGCCACTAACTATAGATAAAACCCACCCTAAATTTATTTGAGAAAACTCTATTGAAGGGAAAAACAAATTCTCATAATTTGCTTAAAATTTCATTATGAGTAACGTTTTCTAAAGGATGGGTACCAAAAAGAAGACATGAGTTCAAAGATTGTTGGTCCAATGAATACAAGAAGGGTTCATCAAGAAATTCGGGACCTCAAAATCAGCAATCTCACGAGGGATAGTCATACTACAAGCAAGGGTATAAGAATGGGAGGCTGGGAAAGTAAACTCCATCAGTAAGGTAATGTAGTGAGAAATAATAACATTCATAAAGCGAGGAATTATTGTACACTTCTCGTTCTAGTGAACCATCCACGTCATCTAGTGTTGTTTGGTTCATTGATTTGAGCCACTTGATACATGACCGGGCACAGAGACTGGTTTACTATAATAAGGGACACACCTTCAAAAAACCATGTTTCATTAGGAAATGATTCTTCTTACATTGTACTGAGGAATCGAGTCCACGGGAACATTTCTCTACCTCTTGGTTCACAAAATTGTAGATTAAAAGATGTATTATATGTCCTTGACTTAACAAAGAATATACTATCAATTAGTCACTTCTAGATCATAATATGAAGATTGATTTTGATATTCATTCTGGTAAGAAAATGTGTTTAGTTCGAGATAAATCAAGAGGATTGAAAATTGTTGTAAAAGCACTTGTGGCTAAGAATTCTTCCTTTGCACAGTTGTGGCATCAAGACTTGGTCACATCAATTTCAAATATCTCAAAACACTTCACTAGTACAACATGGTGAGAGGATTTCCATCTCTCCAGAAGGATACAAATAAGTTTCCTAACTACCTAGCAAGTAAAAAACACAAAGCTTCATTTCAGAAGAGTACTTATCGAGCTCTAAGTAAGCTTGATTTGGTTCATATCAATCTTTGTAGTCCGATGTAACCTAGTCATTCTGGATTTCAGTATTTCATGCTATGTGTTGATGATTATTCAAGAAAAATATGGATATTTTTTCTTCGTAAGAAAATTGATGCTTTTGATAACTTCAAAAGTTCAAAGTGGTTGTAGAGAATGAGATTGGTCGTCATATCAGATCTCTCCGCTCAAATCAAGGGGGAATTCACCAGTAATGAGTTCAAATCCTACCTTCAAGCTCACAATATTCGTCAACAAATTCCACCTCCACACACACCAAAATAGAATGGTGTTGTTGAGAGAAGAAACCGTACTATCATAGAGATGGTGTGTTACACAATCGATGATTTACGGACTAGCGATGACATTTTGGGTAGAATAAAAAGAAAGCAATATATTTGCTAAACAAAGTTCCTACATTTTCTCTTGATGGAGTGACACCACATGAAGCATGGTCAAAACATTATGAGGTAGGAAAAGAGTTTGAAAAAGAGTCAAGAGTCCCATTTAAATTCAAATTCATCAAGAGCATGATCATCATAAGAATTTTGAGAGAAGCTCACTTTGAGTGAGGAGGGAATTCATCTCAAGAAATGTACACTATTGCAAAGTGTTTCTTAACAATTGATCTAGAATTAATAATGAGTCCACATATTGTAAGTCGAGAGGAAGTGGAATGTGTGGCATCTTAGTGTAATTTTGAGCTCTAGGCATGTAATTCATCTTCAGGTTCTACTCCTATGAGGATAAAATTGATCAAAATAGGTGTTTATATGTTGAAAATGAAATGAGAGATTCATGGAGTGATCGTGACCATCTCTTCGAGAAGCAAGTCAAAGTGAGCTAGTCATATTATCAAGGTACTTAAATCATCATGTGTGAAGAATCAAGAAATCATCCCATGGGAAGCATATGAGAAATAAATTATGTAAGCATCCCAAACTTTATGTTGTTCAAGAAGTGCTCTAGAGTTGTAAATAGTTGTTCTTCACGCCACGAATCTTATGTGCAAGAATGAGAAATCATCCCCAATTCCATTTGATGTCATCTACAATAGTGTTCTTAAACACTCACCTAAAACCTTGTGGTGTGATCATGCCTCAAGGAAGAAAGATATTTCCATCACCTCATTTCATTCCAATAGGTGGCCACATGACAAGAAATTCATTCAGGGTAATCCTTTCACTAGCCTAGTGATGACCCATTTCAGCAAGAGGAGGGAAGGCATCAAAAGTTTGAGCATCAAGGCGTTATTTATTGTTATTGTTGGGGTAAATTGTAAAAGCCTAAGAAGAAAGAAAGTGGTCCTTATGTCCCAACTCTTGTTATTTAAACCATCATGTATCCACCATATTACAAATTTCATAATAATTAACTCTTAAACACTAATTAAATGCCTTGGGTTGTTTTTACATCTCATCATAGGAGTGATTTGCAATCATGGTGTTTTGATTCCACAGATGTTCAAGAACATTATGAATCTTGTGGGGTGTTGAAACATTTGAATTCAAGTCAGTAACATAATGGTCATAGGATGCATAAAAATAAGATCATCATGGGCAATGCCAGTGGTCATCCCATGTTCACTTTATAATACCTCTCAACAGTGTTTATAAACACTTATTTCGCACTTTGGATTATTCTTGCATCTCATAGCAAGAGGAAGCATATACAATCTTAGTGTTTCAGTTCAAGGTGATAATAGGTCAATATTTTCATCCATGAATCATTTCCTCAAAGGACAGGAGATCATTTCAGGAACTCTCCCTCAAGGATCATGAATGATTAGTGCTCCATAAAAAAGATTCATCTTCATCAAATCAGTCAAACCCTTACTCTCTCTCTCTCTCTCTCTCTCTCTCTCTCTCCTCCCTCTCTCTCCATATTCTAAATTTCAATCAAGAATGTACTTTTTGATATTTTTCCTAATCTTTTAAGTGACCCACAACATTAACATTGTAGGAGTCCTTTTTCACTAATAATAAAAAGACTTTCCTTATAGGAATATGAAAGGTCACAAGTGATGGGGATAGGTGAAAAGTCATGGGGGGTAGATGAAGAGACAATTTGTAATTCTATAAATTGGAATGGCTTATCCATTCCAAATGGGGTTGGAAATTATTGATTGAATGTATGATCTTGAGATTACCACTACTACATAAAGCAATAAAAGTTATGATTCTTCTATTCCTTTTTTATGTTCCTCTACTCTCTTTCTCTATTTTCTAACTTTGTGAGTATGATAACCAAGAAATGTGTATCCACCTTTGATAAATGAATCAATGTAATTTTTTGTCTATGATTTGTTATGTCTTATCATTGTTTACATTGTTGTGTTCTTATAATTGAATGTGGACCTACTCTGGTTATTATATGTGAATTTTGTAAGCCTACTCACAATAATAACCCTCTCTCTCCTTATTTATCCTACTCCCTTGACCTCTCTGCATTGAAAATTCCTCCCTTGTACCTTATATAAGAAATTTTCATAGGTTTAGTGGAGTATTCATGTGTAATCCTCAACCTAACGAACACCCACAACTTTAGATTAGTTTACATTCAATAATGAGAGCCTCCCCATAGATAAGAAGGAGGGGTTTATCCCTAGAGAATTTGTGAAAACTCAATAATTTGTAACAAAAAAAATTATTTCAAAAACTCATGAGAGGGAGGAGTCTCTTTTCTTGGAAAAGTGATGGATTTCTTTACTTAGTCTATTTTGGTTGATTGTTATATATGTTGTGCGCATTGCGGTTGTTTGTATGCCATCATTAACAACATTGCAGTTTTGATTGACGTATTTGGATTTATCATGATGATTGTTGTTGTTATTGTTGTTATTGGTGTGATTTTTATCCCTAGAATGAGGCCAAATTAAGCCTTTTGTAATGAGGGATTTTTTTATTTGAGTTCCTTTCTCTATAACCTCCTTAAAACTATTGAGGCAGTGCATCTACATGTGAAAAACAATTCATTGTTAAGATTTGGTATGAAGATGCTAACTAATTATTTTTTTGGGATGGAACATTGGAATCGACTTGCAATTCCTCTCCGCCACTGTAATAATTGTAAAAAGATTTCATTGGTTTTTTGTTTTTCATTACATAAATCCATCATTGTTATTTCTGAGTCAAGGTTAAAGGAGAAATGTTTGATGAATTTCTCCGAGAGGTCCACGAAAGTGTTAATTGATCCCTTTAGGAGGTGTAAGAACAATCCAAAGCTTTCCTCCTAATATTTTAGGAAAGAGAAGAAAGATAAAATATCACTTTATTCCACTTCCGACATGCGATGAAGAATTATTTGATATGCTCTTGTGGGAAAGGAATGAGAGAGAGGAGGAAGAAGGAGCAGTCCGAAGGGAGAAAAGAAATGAATTCCAAAGCAGAAAGGTCAGAAGATTTATGTTTTTGGGTTGGTAGTAAACAGAGCCAAACCTACTTGCATAAATAAACAAAGCAATACTGATGATAAATAAATGACAATAAAATAGAAGCAGCTCAACAGAATAAATAACACAGATCTAACATAAGGAAGATCTAATGTATATAACACAGGTATTCAACACAAAGTCCAAATATTGTATTACTAATTTGTTCTGTTACAAAAAGCTCAAAGTCTTTTCTCCTTACTCCTATTTCTCATCTGAAAGATATTCATCCATCCCTCAACACAACAAGTGTTGGGGTATTTATAAAAGAAGAGGAGAAGAGAAGGCAAAAAGGAGCCAACAACTATTTACAAAGATATTTACAAAATATCTAAAAGTCATGTTGACTTTTGACAACTTGATGGATGACATCATCCCATGATGCAACATGGATGATGTCATCATTTGTGCCAACACACTTTAGACATTTCAACAAGAAAGTCGGAGAATAGAGAGAAGAAGAAGAAGAAGAAGAAGAAGAAGAAGAAGCAGCTACTCGTCATCGTCATCCTACGGCCGAAAGGGGGTTGCCTGCTTCTGATGTTGCTCAGGAGATGATATGTGGAACTGAGCACGGTATTCCAAAAACTTGTTAATCATGGGCCCAAATTGATCCTGTGATGGATCCTTGTGCCGTTCGCTGATTGCTTCGCAAGTCTCCCGCTCGCTTATGAGCTTTTCTGGGAGTTTAGAATAATCTTTCTCCGCCTCGATGAGGAACCCGATGAAGTCCCTACAGGCCAGCAGGTTGTTGATAGATTCAGTGTCAAATGTGACCTCTGGCCCCGTTCCTTGAGAAGCGATCTCCTTGAAGATCCGGATAGTTTCATCAGCTGATCTCATGGTAAAGGAAGGAGTGAGCAGCCCTGGAGACATGTTAAGAACAATTCGCTCCATTTGATGCATCGCATCCAGGGCCTCTTCCTTCACCTTGTCTATCTTTTCCAGAACAAATTCCAGCTGATCTATCCGATAGTCCAGAGTGGACATGGTTTTGTTGAGGGCCCTTGGATGGCCGAAAACTCGAACTTGACCAGATCTTCGACTGAACAGTCGAACATTTGTTGAAAGGTCTCATGTTGGAGTCTAGCATGATCTAGCTCTTCTGATATGGGACCCGCTAATACTTGGAGTTCCTTGTTCGCCTTTTTGATGTTTAGATATGAATTGACATATTCGGCGATCACTCTTTCACTGTCCTTGAGGATCTGGCTCCTCAGCAAGAAAGCGGCCATACCCTGCTCGCCGATCTTTGAATATTCATTGATTTTCTCCTGGCTGAGAAGCTCAGAAGTCTCGGCGGCAGTCGTGGGAGGTGCACTACCCATCTTCTGTAAGGCTTGAAGCAGATATTTGTTCTGCTCCTTCAGTAGCCTTTTCTCTTCTTTTATTTCTTGAAGCTTTTTGCAGAGGGCATCGACTGCGGAAAGAGCTTCCCCCTGGAGACTTTCAGAAGACGTCCCCATTGTGACTTGAGTCACAGTAAAATCTGTCGAGAGACAGATCTTTTTTCTCCTTGAGGGGATCGGGGTATGCTATTTCCATAACTCTCTCACCTGCAGCACTTTGAGAGAAGCGTGTTACAGGCTTTTGCTTCTTTGCCCCTTTGGCTGGAATTACTGAAAAGTCCATCGGAGCGATGGGAACTTTCCTCTTTTGTTGGCTCAGCTGCTGAGAGATCCAGGCTGGTCCCATAGAAGAAGGACCAGAGACAGAGGAGGAGGGAGCAACAGTAGAAGAGGGGAAAAACGTGGAGACACGCGGCGGTGGCATTGAAAGCATAGCCGAAGAAGTGTCCACGGGAGGAAGGAAGCCGCAGCTGCGAGAAGACAAAGGAAGGAAGGAAGGAGCCGGAAATGAGGGAAGAAATGGAAGAAGATAAATCGGCGAGGAGGAGAAGATAGACGAAGAGGCGGGGAAAAGTAGTAGAAGAAGGGCGGAGGACACGACCAAAGGGGTGGTCGTTTGAGTCACTCGAGGAGGGGAAGAAAGAGAAGAAGAAGGGATAGAAGGGACCTCTGTGGTTGTAGCAATGCCGACATCCTGAGTGGATGGGCGTATGGGACTATCCTCTCTGCTTCTTTCTCTGGCGAATCCAGAGTTATTACATTATTGCGCATTTGTGGAAGGAGGACTTTCGGGGGCTTCTTCACGAATGGTGCTAGATTCACCTTTCACACCTTTGCCTTTTAGCTTCTTGGACCTTGGAGGTGCATTGCCCAATGGGGAGGTTGTGAAATCTACCCCGAGGTAGATCAGCCCGTTCATGCGGCACCAGTGCTCTATTCTGCGCATAGTCTCCTTGACCCTCTCCTCAATTGTTTGAGGAGCCTTGCTCTGTCGATGGCGGGAAGGGCCAATCGTCCCCTTAGTGTCATTATACACCTTGTCCACTTCATCTTCGTAGTTTGGAAGCCTTTGGGGACAATGGCCACTCCGTATTGGATAATTTCCGCCCAATGCTAGCGAGAATGATCCTTTCTTGAGTTCCACCTCGTGGATGGCGTCGATGTACATATCCTCAATTTGAGGGACATGGATCGGATCAAGCTTAGCCCTTGGCAGGCAGCTCCTTGGGTCAAAGGTAGGCCTGGCTGGGAAGTCATGTTTTAAATTGAGCAACTCCAGCTCTGCGAACATTTCCTTCGCCTTGTGATGAGTGGAGCATGTGTATCGGCCTACTGTGAGGGGGAAAGGAGTTCCGCCCTTCTTTCTTTTGAGGCATTTCTCATGGTATGTGACCAGCTGTCTTGATAGCTCTAGTAGAATCAGCTTAGGTCCAGCATACCTCGGTAGCCTGGTTGGCTCTCCCAAAAAGTTGGCAGCCCTCAGATAGGTGAATGTAGGAAATTGGGTGAACAGGGCCCCCCACTTCTCCACGGTTGACCTGATGTTTTTGGTTGTGCGACCATGAGTTAGATTTGGCCTTAACAGGCAAATGATGTGATAGAAGAAAGCATCATTAATTTTGGCGAATTGAGGGATGCTATTCTCCAGCCTCAGTTCTGGATAATATTCATATATTTTGACCTGAGGCCAAATTCCACGCCGGTTTAGCCACTGGATAATCCCCCTCTCGAATGCTGCAGCGTAGACCACGTAGGAGTTCATATGGAATACTCCCGTTGTGCTGAATTGTTGTAGCTGCTCGGAGATGGTGCTGCTTATATTTCTCCCCCCAGCAAAAGCGTTGCTCAGGCACATTCTTATTCATTGTTTCCAAGTACCTCAGCATCCATTTATGGAAGTAGTGGGCGTCAGAAAGCCGAAGACCCTCGGGAAAGTAATAGTATCATTTGAGCTCTTACGAGAGAAGTCAACTGCGGTGGATGATTTGCAGGGCCACCGGGTTACCACCTTCTTGTTTTCAAGTAGACTTCGTTCATTAGTTGCATGCATTGGTCTTCATTATCTTCCGAGGCCTTGATGCACTCTCTTGGCGACGGCCACAAAGTGCGGTGGTGAGGATGCAAGTATCATCTCAAAATGACGGGCGAGTGAGGTTTATGACTACCTCGCCCTTGCATTTTCGACACATCTTGTGTCTTTGTTGTAAGATTGAGCAATCACCATCATGAATTCATTGTTGGCAGCTTGCGGGGATTCCTCGGTGAAATGCGAGGGCCTTTGCCTATTAATTTGTCCATCCACGGACTTCTTGTAACCTTCTGAGTCCTAACCCAGAATTCTTCCATGTCAATGTGACCCAACTCTGAGTCCCTGACATCCATACTGCATTCAGCCTGTGATTCGGGCATCCTGACCCTTTGATATTTGTACTTCATCTCTTCCTCTGTAAGCTTAGCCTTTCCTCTTGGTTTGGTGGGTCTCTTCTTTGGATGTAGACATATGTTCTTTTGAACTCGATTGCTTGATCTGCATGAAGAAGAAGCGAGACCCAATCAAAAAGGTTGAATTAGCCATTTGATCTTCCATTGGAATGTTAGCGAGAAGAAAGAGTTAGAGATTTTAAGGCTCGGGCGCGGGCGCATGAAAGCTGCAACTTACGAGGGCTAAATAGATAGGGCGCACGAAAAGGAGTGTTGCTGAGAGGTTAAATTGGTATAAAAGCGCATGGCGCATGGATGTTGCATATTGCATTTGATATAGGGCGCATGAGAAGCACGTGTTACATTGGGACAGGATGCGCCCAAGGGAATATGGCGCGGCGCACGAAAAACTCACACAACATGGTGTTATTGCAATCGGGGATGCGCCTGCGCCTTTATAGCTTCATACTTAGCGCGGAAAAAACTTTTGTTGCATGGAAGCTGGGTGCGCCATGGGCGCATGGAAAAAGGATGCAACATGGATGGATGGTGCGCCATTGGGGCGCAGTTTCAGCACTTGTAGCACGCGGAAAAGGCGCGCCTTGAGGGCGCATGAGCTCATGATGCAGCAGGCCGAAAGGGTGCGCCATTGGCGCGGATTTTGCTTTTGTAACAGGGCGGGTAGATGCGCCATGGGGGCGCAACTGTTCTTAGTGTTGCAGGGGTTGACAGACGCGCCAAGGAGAAAAACAGAAAACTAAACTCTTAAAAGGGGTTTTTACATGATTCTTAGATTTCTTCTCCTCTCTTTTTTAACATGCTCAGTGGGCAAACGAAACGGTTAAAACCAAGAGGATTATAACCATGGTTTCAAGAAAATGACCTTCTCAGTGAGATCTGGAAGAGGAAGGATAGCATGGGGGGAGGCATAGCTGAAACGGAGGAGGCTAGGCCAACATATTTTTATATAAACAACCACCCAACAAGCAAGAACCAAACCAAACCGGGAACACACCGGGCTGAAAGCACAAAAGCGCACAAGAGAGAAATAACACCTCTTACGGATATATAGCAAAAGTTGCAGCGGGTCCACGGGATGATGAAAATGCGGAGGCGAGAGGTGACAAGTTCGAGAAGCGATCACGTGCTCAACAAAAGTGAAAATGACATTTGGGGCGCAAAACCATATATATATAGAAAAAGCTGGACATAAATGCATGACCACTTTTTCAAAGCGCATGAGATTTGTTGTCGACACGGGAAGGATGCGCCCTTTGGCGCATCAAAGCATTGCCAACATGAGATAAAGCGCGCCTTGGCGCACCAAATCATTGTCGACATGAAGTTATGTGCGCCCTTTGGCGCACACTAAATTATGTGCGCCCTTTGGCGCACAAACGCAACACAAGTTGTGTCAACACAAGCGCATGCGCCTTGGCGCACGTGAGGAAGGTTAAACATTCTTTGGCGCATGAAAAGTTGTGTTGACATTGAAAACCATGCGCGAAAGGCTTTTAAGGGCGCATCAAAAGTTAGTGTTCTGAGGATATTTCATGCGCCCCCGAAAAAAAAGGCTCGAGAAAGACTAAGTTCGAAAACTAGATTTCGGGAAGGGATTTTACAACGTTTGAGCGAGGATCCCTAACGAGGATCGAAACAAAATTTTCCGTATGGTTATCGGTAAAATTGCCCTTGTCGATTTACGGGATAACATTTGGCTCTTTACAGGGACTATCACGAGTAAAATCGGGGTAGAGAATCCCGAGATCACTTGTGCCTATCCATTGGGTATGAGTCAAAAACAAAGGGGACCGGAGGAGGAGAACAAAAAAAGAAACACACGACAAACAAAAGCAAACACACGGCGAAAGCAAACACACAACTTAAAGCAAATTTGTACAAAAAGAGAGCAAGCTCTACTTCACGAAGATCTTGAGATCTTTGCCGCTATAGGGAAGCGGGAGCTCAGTTCCATCCAGATATGAGAGATAGAAACTATTCTCTCCGTTGAGTTGCTTGATTTTGAAGGGCCCTCTCCACAGGGAATCAAACTTTCCATGCATGCCCTTTGGTTCTCTTCGCTTGTCCCATAAAAGGACGAGATCTCCCACTTGAAAATCCCTTTGCTTGGCCTTCTTATCGAAAAGCCTCTTAACTTGATTCTGATGTTCAGTGATCCTATCGACCACCTTCACTCTCTTTTCTTCAAGTTCTGCCAGATACATGATTCTCTTTTCAAGAGAACTTTGGAAAGTTTCATCTTGATAGCTCGTGCAAGCGTGAGCGAGGAAGTTCCGCGAAATGGGAAGTTCGGCATCAATGCCATATAACACTTGAAAAGGTGACATGCCGAGAGATCTCTTGGGAGTAATACGATCCGCCCACAAAGCGTCGTATAAGGACTTGTGCCACATCCGCTGATTTGATTCCACCAGTTTTCGTATGATGGCCACCAAGTTCTTGTTGCTGGATTCCGCTTGACCATTTCCCTGAGGATAATAGTCGGATGCGTGAGCCAAGGTTATCCCATATTCATAGCAAAAACTAATAACTTCTCGTGAGGAGAAGTTAGAAGCATTATCAGCAACGATTTTGTTTGGAACGCCGAACCTGACAATGATATTTTCTTTAATGAAATTGCAAACCACCTCAGAAGTGGCATGCTTGACAGGTATGGCTTCCACCCACTTGGTGAAGTAATCCGTTGCTGTAAGGACATAGCTATGTCCGGCACTCGATTGAGGATTGAGTGCGCCAATAAAATCAATTCCCCATTGTCTGAATGGTTCATTGATAATGATCGGCCTTAGGGGAAGGGCAGCCGACTTAGGCTTGCCAGCAAATTCTTGCGGGGTTCACACTTTGCCACCCAGTGTTGTATCTTGAAAGAGCTCGGCCGATAATACCTAGCTCGAATGATCTTGTGTGCAGTTACGGAGGAAGAGAAATGCCCTCCACAAGCTGAATTGTGAAAACTTTCCAGTAGTTTTACTTGCTGGGGCTTGTCGACACATCGCAGGAAGATGCCATCTATCCCGCGCTTATATAAGCCGTCATCCCGGATGAGCGTATTTAGCCCACGAGCTTTATAGTGCGCTTCTCCTTTGCGATTAGGTGCATCGGGCATTCGCCGGTAGGTAAGGAAGAAAGCGATGTCGGAGTACCACTCATCACTAGTTGCAACAAATAGAACCGAGGCAGAGAATCAGGCCCTTCTTGCCGGTCTGCGCTTCTTCGATGTAGTCACCCCTCTCATCGGGATTTTTTACGAATCTTTGTTTTCAGCCATTAGGCGACACGAGGCCCTTGCCCTTACCGGCTTGGTTGGTTTAATATCGAGTCATACTCACGGACCTTTGCGATCAATTTCCTCGCATGCTTCCTAACTCTCTGCTGAGTTAGAATTGATTTCACCGCCGTGTGGGACCCGGCACCACCGTATGCGAGTTTAGAATGTAATACCTGAAATTCTTCTTTGCTTTGACAATGCAAAAGCGTGCTTTTCATTGAGTCATCTTTAGTTCGTGAGGCTTGAGAGGAGAACTCATGAATGCGATTGGAGATTCAACATCCTCCGAGTTCTTTTGCATTAAGATTGCGGACACAGTATGCTCAGATGCATAACTATACATGATGAAGTCCTTGGAGAAATCTGGACATACGGGGGTAGTGCATGAGCAACGGAAGCTTTTATTTCTTCAAATGACCTTTTCCCCTCTTCACTCCATCTGAAAGTTGGTGACCCCTTCATCATGTTCAATATGTGATGGGTCTTTCAGCAAAGTCAGGAACAAAACGCCTGAGAAAGTTCACCTTTCCAAAGAAAGAATGAACACCAGTCTTGCTTGTAGGCAGAGTAAGGCTTTGAATAGCCTTAACTCTTTCGGTATCTATCTTTGTTCCTTCTTTGCTGACCACATGGCCTAGCATGACTTCCCTTAGTGACTCAAAAATAGACTTTTTGGGTTTAGGGAAATCCCATGTTCTCGGCTTTGGCCAACACTTGCTCCAAATGATCATGATGATCATTTCGTTTTTTAGAGAACACGGTTAAGTCATCTAGGTAAACCACGATGACTTTCCCATCATACCTTTGAATGCTGAAAGTCCATGGCCCATTTGAAAAGTGGCACCGGCATTAGATTAGGCGAAAGGCATCTGCTGTAGGCAAATGTACCCCGAGGGGAGTAGTGAATGTTGTTTTGAATTGATCTTCAGGTGAAACCTCAATCTGATTGTAACCTGAAAAACCGTCAAGCATGGACAGCATCTCTGATCCAGTTACTGCTTGCAGAACTTGATCCATTATCGGAAGAGGGTAGTTGTCTTTCAGCGAAGCTTGATTCAAATTTCGAAAGTCTACGCAGATGCGTATTTCACCGTTTTTCTTGCGCACTGGCACAATATTTGCTACCCAAGTACTGTGATGGATAGGGAAGATGATTCTTGCGTCTAGCATCTTCTGAATTTCGGCCTGGATGGTACCCGAAATCTTGGGATTATAGTGCCTCTGCTTCTGGCGGAAGGCTTTGGCATCGTCTTTCAATGGAATATCGTGCTGAACGTCCTTTGGCTTGAAGGACTTTAAATCGGCATAAGACCATGCCAATACATCCATATATTTTTTCAGCAACTTGACAAATTTTCGCTTCTCTTCAGGCGTGCAACATTTGCCAATGTTCACAAATTGCGGATGTGCCTCGAACCTATATTGACCGGTTCGGTTTCTGGGGATGAGTCAGGATCATCTCGCCTCTTCTTTTTACAAAACGGTCATGCCTGTCAAACAGGCGTTCCAGAGAAACCAGGCCCTTTGGAATTTTATTTCCCTTGAGCTGACATATGCCATCGTTACCTTCAGATTCATTGCCTTGATCGGTGACTGACTCACGGCAAGTGGAAGTAGACCCTTCAAAATGTAATTCTTTAAAATTTTCTGCCTTCTCCAGGAAAGCAATGAGTTGATTATCATCATTGAACACTGCCAATCTTGAGAATTATGCATGCGCTCGGGCGGAAAACCACCTCAATGGTGTACTTGTTCGTTTTCAAACTGGATGTGGGAGCATGAGAGATCTTTGAAACGCCAATGAATCGGCCATGTCATTTTGGGCTCTTGGAATAGATTCAATTGAAAAGGCATCAAACTCTTGATCTTTGTCCCATACCGCATTACGGTAATGTCTGAGCCTTTCATTCTTCACTTGGTAAATCCTCTTGACCTGATTTCTGACTAGCTCAAGCATCACCTTGTACTTTTAGATTTTTAATTCCTCTTTCTTTTGCGGCTTGCATACCGAGTAAGAGAGATTCATACTCAGCAGTATTGTTAGTGTTGAAAAACTGCAATTTGAAAGAGAGAGGAATGACTTCTTCCTCAGGAGATATCAGCCACGACCCGGCGCCACATCCACTAGTTGCACAGCTGCCATCGAATTGCAATGTCCAGATCTTATTAAGATCTCCTTCTTGAACGAGGACACCCGTTTTATCCGTCTCGGTAGATAAGAAGTAATTCCCCATCCCTGATGATTCAAAAAGGATTTGGGCTTTGGGGTCTTCAGAGCTAGTGACCAAGTACTTCTTTTGGATTCCGGCTCCAAAGTTTGCATTACGCCTTTGGTGGAATTCTAGCTTTGGACAGTCCATATGAATTTCTCCACCAACCGCTGCAAAAACTTCTTCCCAGACAAAATTCCATAGGCTGCGGAATGTCGGCAACGAGGTATCATTTTACTCTTTTATCGGGAAGCCGCAAATGCAAATGCGCGTCTTTGATTTGGCCAACCAATGGAACTTGCTTAGTTTCAAAGAATAACATCTGCCGAAAGGCTTGGTAAAGTGAGGCCCAAAGCATGGGTGACTTTTGCCGGCATGGCGTTATCGAAGCCGGAATCAATTATGCAATTACTCAGCTTGTGACCATTGATCGAGAGAGAGAGATAGAAAGGTTCTATCTTGCTGTGTGAGATGTTGAAGCTACATTTATATGGGATTCGGGGGAGTGGAAAGGATTCCTTTTGGGAAACACGATTAGATATAATAGCTTGACTTTGGATATACTTAGTCAATCTTACAAGCTGTTCGGGGTTTGACTGAAGATACTCAGCTTCAGACATTTGGATCTTGGTCTTTTTTGCATGATCTATAATATCAAATGCGGCCAAGGGTTGCGTTGGTAAAGGAATGAGTCCCTCACCTCGCGATGATGGAATAGGATTGGTGGTCTTAGTAGGAATGTGAGAGGACTGATTTGGAGGAGAGATAGGGGAAAAAGATTTCTTTGTGAAAGACTTGCCAGGGAGTTGAGTAGGAAGAGGATTACCTCTTTTAGCAATGATCGGAGGCGCGTTTGACACGGCCTTCTCCTGCTGGACATGGGCAGCAACTTCCGCTTCTTTTCCTTGCGAGCGAGTAAAAACAACATATGACTGCCCGCTTGCGTACCCCTGGGTACCCTCTTCTTCATCAGATTCTTCCTCATCAAATTCCATATACCCGATAGTAGAGTCGCCAGTCGGTTCACCGACATCTTGATCATCTTCGCCTTGAGACGAAGGTTCTTCATATCTTGCTCTTCTTCTTCAATCTCGGCGAGCATTGGCCGGAGGAGCCTCAAGTGCATGGCCGCGGAGCAGGCATTTGTAGGTAAGCGCGGTCTTTGTGAAACATTGTTAGGAGCGAAATTCCTCGCGGAATATCCGGTATGAGGAAGCCCAGGAGAGGCACAGGCAGCTGCTTCTTTAATGCGAGCAAATCGTTTGCCATCTTTTGGAATCTTTGGATCGGCGAAGTGGTGGGCGAAGGGCCCAAAGATTTAGGCTTGGTGATTCCTTTTTAATTCGCGGATATTATCAGATTATCCTCTATGCGAATGGCGGTGGCAGGCGAGAACCAAGGTGGCGACTCGTTCTGAAGGAGCAAGAAACTAACTTTCGAGCTCATAGTGTTTACGAAGAAACACTTTTGATTTTCCGGCGTTGGAAGCATGCATGGCGAGGACACGGTTGATTAGTGCATTGAACCGGGTGACAAAATCGCGCATGGTCTCATTCGCCTCCTTCTTTAGGTGAGTGATCCGTGATAATAATGCAAATGCATCCTCTGAAGGCTTGTATCTATCTTCGAAAGCATCCCGTAAGGTGGCCCAGCTGGTAATAGATCCAGCCGGCAAATGCTGAAACCATTCAGCTGCAGGTCCTTGTAGGGTTTCCAGAAAAAGGTGAACCGACACATCTTCGTGGGTCACATCCAAAATACTGCATGACATGATGAATGCAGATATGTGGGAATCCGTGCTTTGATTTCCGCTCCCGTCGAATTTGGGAAAATTCTTTCGATTTCCGTGAGGGAGAGCGTGAACTGGATGTGGTAAAGCCAAAGGACCCATCGCGTTTCCCCATGGTACCGCCATCTGAAAAGCCGGAAAGAGAACACGAGCTGGAAGTGTAGTTCCGCTGAGTAGCAAGGCACTACAAAGGGATGTGGATGCCCCTGCAAAAGACTTTTTCTTCGTGAAGGTGAGACACTCCTGGATGACCGGCTAGCCGAGCTTAGTGCTGAAAAACGCGCCGGTGTTACGCTGAAATTGTGCCTTTGAAGCAGATCGAAAGTAGGATCAGCTTCTCCACGGGCTCTCTGCTGCGCGTAAAAGGTTCACTCGCCAGTGTTCCTTCCAGATCTGCAATGTTATGGCGCAGATTTAAACTTTCTTTTTGGTTGTACTTGCTGATTTTCTGGTTTTTCTGTCAAAAACCAGCAGCAGGCACTTTTCTAGATATTTAAAAACTATCCTCTTCAGAAAACCGATTGCGGTTAAATGACAAATTACAACGAGGATAAGATGGCAGGGAAGATTAGTAAGCTGATTTTCTGATCTGATTTTAACTTTTTCAGAGGGTTTCAAACTTTTTGCAAACAGTCAAAAACTCAGATCTATGGCAAAATACTGATTTTTTCAAAAACTCAGCGAACTAAAGATCTTTAACTGGACCAGATCTATGACTCTCAGAAGAAAATTTTTCAATTTGAGCACTTTTGCAAATTTTTGGATTTTTAACAAAAAGTTCAGATTTGCAAACAGGCAGCAATCTTTTGATTTTTTCTGATTTTTTATCTTACTACCATCATAGATCTGACAGATCTATTCGTTCCCAATGTAGTCGCCAAAAGCTGTTGGTCGAAAATCATCACTTGGGCGAGATCTATGGATAAGCGAGCCAACGGTGTGCGGGGCATAGCCCCTCTTTGAGTCGGCAAAGGCCCGGTTTATTGCTATTCTACCGGCGAGGAATCTATGCAAGTCTCACAGATTTACCTTCGGGGGTTTGGGATCTCATCCCGGTAGGTTTATTTCAGTGCGAAAAGAAAGGAATGAGAGAGAGAGGAAGAAGAGCAGTCGAAGGAAGAAAAGAAATGAATTCCAAAGCGAGAAAGGTCGGAAGATTTATGTTTTTGGGTTGGTAGTAAACATGAGCCAAACCTACTTGCATAAATAAACAAAGCAATCTTGATGATAAATAAATGACGATAAAAGTAGATATGAATCAGCAGATTAAACACATACGAGATCTAACATAAGGAAGATCTAATGTATATAACACTGAGTATTGAGCACAAAGTCCAAATATTGTATTACTAATTTGTTCATTACAAAAAGCTCAAAGTCTTTCTCTCCTTACTCCTATTTTCATCGAAAATATTCATCCATCCCTGAACACAACAAGTATTGGGGTATTTATAAAAGAAGAGGAGAAGAGAAGCAAAAAGGAGCCAACAACTATTTACAAAGATATTTACAAAATATCTAAAAGTCATGTTGACTTTTGACAACTTGATGGATGACATCATCCCATGATGCAACATGGATGATGTCATCATTTGTGCCAACACACTTTAGACATTTCAACAAGAAAGTCGGAGAATAGAGAGAAGAAGAAGAAGAAGAAGAAGAAGAAGAAGAAGAAGCAGCTACTCGTCATCGTCATCCTGCGGCCAAAAGGGGTTGCTGCTTACGATCTTTGCTCGAGAGATGATATGTGGGCGAGCGCGGTATTCCAAAAACTTGTTAATCATGGGCCCAAATTGATCTGTGATGGATCCTTGTGTTGTCATTGATTGCCGCAAGTCTCCCGCTCGCTTATGAGCTTTTCTGGGAGTTTAGAATAATCTTTCTCCGCCTCGATGAGGAACCCGATGAAGTCCCTACAGGCCAGCAGGTTGTTGATAGATTCAGTGTCAAATGTGACCTCTGGCCCCGTTCCTTGAGAAGCGATCTCCTTGAAGATCCGGATAGTTTCATCAGCTGATCTCATGGTAAAGGAAGGAGTGAGCAGCCCTGGAGACATGTTAAGAACAATTCGCTCCATTTGATGCATCGCATCCAGGGCCTCTTCCTTCACCTTGTCTATCTTTTCCAGAACAAATTCTAGCTGATCTATCTGATAGTCCAGAGTGGACATGGTTTTGTTGAGGGCCCTTGGATGGCGAAAACTCGAACTTGACCGAGATCTTGGTGAGCAGTCGAACATTTGTTGAAAGGTCTCATGTTGGAGTCTAGCATGATCTAGCTCTTCGATATGGGACCGCTAATACTTGGAGTTCCTTGTTCGCCTTTTTGATGTTTAGATATGAATTGACATATTCGGCGATCACTCTTTCACTTTGTCCTTGAGGATCTGGCTCCTCAGCGAAAGCAGCCATACCACCTTCGCCGATCTTTGAATATTCATTGATTTTCTCCTGGTGAGAAGCTCAGAAGTCTCGGCGGCAGTCGTGGGAGGTGCACTACCCATCTTCTGTAAGGCTTGAAGCAGATATTTGTTCTGCTCCTTCATAGCCTTTTCTCTTCTTTTATTTCTTGAAGCTTTTTGCAGAGGGCATCGACTGTGGAAAGAGCTTCCCCCTGGAGACTTTCAGAAGACGTCCCCATTGTGACTTGAGTCACAGTAAAATCTGTCGGAGACAGATCTTTTTTCTCCTTGAGGGGATCAGGGTATGCTATTTCCATAACTCTCTCACCTGCAGCACTTTGAGAGAAGCGTGTTACAGGCTTTTGCTTCTTTGCCCCTTTGGCTGGAATTACTGAAAAGTCCATCGGAGCGATGGGAACTTTCCTCTTTTGTTGGCTCAAGCTGCTGAGAGATCCAGGCTGGTCCCATAGAAGAAGGACCAGAGACAGAGGAGGAGGGAGCAACAGTAGAAGAGGGGAAAAACGTGGAGACACGCGGCGGTGGCATTGAAATCATAGCCGAAGAAGTGTCCACGGGAGGAAGGGAAACCGCAGCTGCAGAAGACAAAGGAAGGGAAGGGAGCCCGGAAATGAGGGAAGAAATGGAAGAAGATAAATCAGCGAGGGAGGAGAAGATAGACGAAGAGGCAGGGGAAAGAGTAGAAGAAGGGGCGGAGGACACGACCAAAGGGGTGGTCGTTTGAGTCACTCGAGGAGGGGAAGAAAGAGAAGAAGAAGGGACAGAAGGGACCTCTGTGGTTGTAGCAATGCCGACATCCTGAGTGGATGGGCGTATGGGACTATCCTCTGCTGCTTCTTTCTCTGGCGAATCTAGAGTTATTACCTATTCAGGTGTTGTGGAAAGAGGACTTTCAGGGGCTTCTTCCTGAATGGTGCTAGATTCACCTTCTACACCTTTGCCTTTTAGCTACTTCTTGGACCTTGGAGGTGCATTGCCCAATGGGGAGGTTGTGAAATCTACCCCGAGGTAGATCAGCCCGTTCATGCGGCACCAGTGCTGCATTTCTGCGCATAGTCTCCTTGACCCTCTCCTCAATTGTTTGAGGAGCCTTGCTTCTGTCAATGGCCGGGAAGGGCCAATCGTCCCCTTCCGTGTCATTATACACCTTGTCCACTTCATCTTCTGTAGTTTGGAAGCCTTTGGGGACAATGGCCACTCCGTATTGGATAATTTCCGCCAATGCTAAGCGAGAATGATCCTTTCTTCTGAGTTCCACCTCGTGGATGACGTCAATGTACATATCCTCAATTTGAGGGACATGGATCGGATCAAGCTTAGCCCTTGGCAGGCAGCTCCTTGGGTCAAAGGTAGGCCTGGCTGGGAAGTCATGTTTTAAATTGAGCAGCTCCAGCTCTGCGAACATTTCCTTCGCCTTGTGATGAGTGGAGCATGTGTATCGGCCTACTGTGAGGGGGAAAGGAGTTCCGCCCTTCTTTCTTTTGAGGCATTTCTCATGGTATGTGACCAGCTGTCTTGATAGCTCTAGTAGAATCAGCTTAGGTCCAGCATACCTCGGTAGCCTGGTTGGCTCTCCCAAAAAGTTGGCAGCCCTCAGATAGGTGAATGTAGGAAATTGGGTGAACAGGGCCCCCCACTTCTCCACGGTTGACACAATGTTTTTGGTCGTGCGACCATGAGTTAGATTTGGCCTTAATAGGCAAATGATGTGATAGAAGAAAGCATCATTAATTTTGGCGAATTGAGGATGCTTATTCTCGACCTCGATTCGGATAATATTCATATATTTTGACACGAGGCCAAATTCCACCGGTTTAGCCACTGGATAATCCCTCTCGAATGCTGCGGCGTAGACTACGTAGGAGTTCATATGGAATACTCCCGTTGTCTTTGAATTGTTTGTATTTGCTCGGAGATGGTCTTGCTTATAATCTCCCCCCAGCAAAAGCGTTGCTCAGGCACATTCTTATTCATTGTTTCCAAGTACCTCAGCATCCATTTATGGAAGTAGTGGGCGTCAGAAAGCCGAAGACCCTGCTCAGGAAAGTAATAGTATCGCTGAGCTCTTCTGAGAAGTCACTGCGGTGGATGATTTGGGGCCACCGGGTTACCACCTTCTTGTTTTCAAGTAGACTTCGTTCATTAGTTGCATGCATTGGTCTTCATTATCTTCCCAGGCCTTGATGCACTCTTCTTGGTGGCGGCCTGAAGTGCGGTGGTGAGGATGCAGAGTATCATCTCAAAATGACGGGCAGTGAGGTTTATGACTACCTCGCCCTTGTTGTTTTCGACACATCTTGTGTCTTTGTTGTAAGATTGAGCAATCACCATCATGAATTCATTGTTGCGGCAGCGGTGGGGATTCCTCGGTGAAATGCGAGGAGCCTTGCCTATTAATTTGTCCATCCACGGACTTCTTGTAACCTTCTGAGTCCTAACCCAGAATTCTTCCATGTCAATGTGACCCAACTCTGAGTCCCTGACATCCATACTGCATTCAGCCTGTGATTCGGGCATCCTGACCCTTTGATATTTGTACTTCATCTCTTCCTCTGTAAGCTTAGCCTTTCCTCTTGGTTTGGTGGGTCTCTTGCTGGATGTAGACATATGTTCTTTTGAATTCAGTTGCTGATCTGCATGAAGAAGAAGCGAGACCCAATCCAAAAAGGTTGAATTAGCCATTTGATCTCCCATCGGAATGTTAGCAGAAGAAAGAGTTAGAGATTTTAAGGCTCGGGCGCGGGCGCATGAAAGCTGCACTTGCGAGCTAATAACGGGGCTAAATAGATAGGGCGCAGAAAAGGAGTGCTGCAGAGGTTAAATTGGCGCCAAAGGCGCATGGCGCATGGATACTGCATATTGCATTTGATATAGGGTGCATGAGAAGCACGTGTTACATTGGGACAGGATGCCCAAGGGAATATGGCGCGGCGCACGAAAAACTCACACAACATGGTGTTATTGCAATCGGGGATGCGCCTGCGCCTTTATAGCTTCATACTTAGCGCGGAAAAAACTTTTGTTGCATGGAAGCTGGGTGCGCCATGGGCGCATGGAAAAAGGATGCAACATGGATGGATGGTGCGCCATTGGGGCGCAGTTTCAGCACTTGTAGCACGCGGAAAAGGCGCGCCTTGAGGGCGCATGAGCTCATGATGCAGCAGGCCGAAAGGGTGCGCCATTGGCGCAGATTTTGCTTTTTGTACAGGGTGGGTAGATGCGCCATGGGGGCGCAACTGTTCTTAGTGTTGCAGGGGTTACAGACGCGCCAAGGAGAAAAACAGAAAACTAAACTCTTAAAGGGGGTTTTTTACATGATTCTTAGATTTCTTCTCCTCTCTTTTTTAACATGCTCAGTGGGCAAACGAAACGGTTAAAACCAAGAGGATTACAACCATGGTTTCAAGAAAATGACCTTCTCCAGCAGATCTGGAAAGAGGAAGGATAGCATGGGGGGCAGACAGCAAACGGAGGAGGCTAGGCCAACATATTTATATATAAACAACCACCCAACAAGCAAGAACCAAACCAGGAACACACCAGGAACTGAAAGCACAAAACGCACAAGAGAGAAATAACACCTCTTACCTGGATATATAGCAAAAGTTGCAAGCGGGTCCACGGAGGATGATGAAAGCTTGACGAGGCGCGAGGTGACAAGTTCGAGAAGCGATCACGTGCTCAACAAAAGTGAAAATGACATTTGGGCGCGCAAACCATATATATATATAAAAGCCAGGACATAAATGCGCCAACCACTTTTTCAAAGCGCATGAGATTTGTTGTCGACACGGGAAAGCGTGCGCCCTTTGGCGCACCTTTAATTGTGTGACATGAGATAAAGCGCCCTTTGGCGCGCAAATCTATTGTCGACATGATTATGTGCGCCCTTTGGCGCACCAAAGAGCAGCGCAACACAAGTTGTATCAACACAAGCGCATGCGCCTTGGCGCACGCAGGGAAGGTTAAACATTCTTTGGCGCATGAAAAGTTGTGTTGACATTGAAAACCATGCGCCAAAGGCTTTTAAGGGGGCGCATCAAAAGTTAGTGTTACAAGGATATTTCATGCGCCCAGCCAAAAAAGGCTCAGAAAGACTAAGTTCGAAAACTAGATTTCCCGGGAAGGGATTTTACAACGTTTCGAACGCGAGGGATCCCTAACGAGGGATCGAAACAAAATTTTCCGTATGGTTATCGGTAAATCTTTCTTTATTTTGTTGCATTAGCCCTTCAAAGTGTGTTTGTTCTTCTATAGAAGGGTCTTCATCCTATTCATCGAGCTAAAATGGAAAGGATTTTGATCTTGTTTTCCAAAGGGACCATAATTTTGGTGTCTTTTTGTTATGTTTGTGGAGCCTATTTTCATGTTATAGTGTGCTACACCTTTTATGTGTTACACTTAAGTATTTTTACGGTGGTCCCTTGCCAGGTGAGTGGGTCAAGGGGTATGGGGTGAAGCCCCGAAGAAAATTTTCATGGATGGTTTATTAACCCATGGGTAATGGGTAACCGTTATGGGCTATTTTTGGGCCCATGGTTTTTTCGGTACCCATTATTTTGATACCCATGATTTTTTGCCCATGGTTTTTTGATACCTATGGTTTTTGCCCATGGTTTTGATACCTATGGTTTTGTATCAAACTACTTAAGAAACTATCTATTTATATGGTCTTATGCATATGATACATATACAAGCAAATGCATTGCAGATGTGCTTTGAATTCGGGTGTGAATTCTGTAGAGTTTGTTGAGCATAGCTCCAAACAGATCTGGGTATTGTATTGAGAGAGTGGAGGCTTGTAATAAAATCTGAGTAAGTGATTCTTGGTGGATGTAGCCCAAATTGGGTGAACCACGTTAAATACTTTCTTTCTGTGTTGTGTTATTTATTTTGCACTTTTATTTGAGATCTGTAATATTTTCTGCATATTAGTTTCTACTGTTGCGATTAACATGCGGGATTATTCTCGCATATTTTATCTCTTATTTCCTATCACTTTTTCCCACCATTTTTGAAAGAGGGGAGGAACAAAAGAAATGAAAAGATGAGTTACTCAACCCTTATCACGGTGAATTCTAATATGGAAGAGAATGAAATTAATGATTGGTTACTTAACCCTTAGCAAATTGAATGACAAGATGGAAGAGTTTTGAAAGGTTTGATAAGATACTCAACCCTTAGCAAAGTGAATTCTAAGATGGAAGAGGTTTGAAAATATTTGATAAGGTACTCAACCCTTAGAAAAGTGAATGCTAAGATGGAAGAGGCTAAAAATGAAAGTACAATTATTCAACCCTTAGCAAATTGAATGCTAAGACGAAATAATTTGAAACGAGGGATGATTACTTGACCCTTATCAAATTGAATGCTAAGATGGACAAGGTTTTAAAAATGATGATACCTGAAATTTAACAAAGTGAATGTTAAATTTGTAAATGTAAGATGGTCTAGTGCTTAGAGTTTAACAATTTCCATGTTAAACTAAAAGAATTAGGAAAGTAATAGATAAATAAGATCATGATAGTGCTTGAACATGATAAAGTGAATATCAATATGTCAAGACTTAGATTGAGAATGAATGTGCTCAAGTGAGGACATGGGTATCCACAACTCAAGGATTTGAACATTGATTGTGACATTTAGAAAATGGGGAGATAGAGTGTGTATGATAATATTGTGGAACACAAACTTTATAACACAAAATAGATGATGATAACGTAATGTAAGGAGGGCATCTAAAATTAACTCAAATCAGTCAAGGAGGGGCTTCCCATAAAAATAGTTCTATCCCTAAATGCCAAAAGAGTACCTGAGCGAGTGTGGTATACTACGATAGTTTCCATCTTTACTTTACCATTCTTGATACAATAAGAAAAAATTTAATTGACTTGAAGGATCGAATCGGGGCCACCACTATGGATAAATTTGACTCTAATTCTCACAAAAGGTATACTAGTCAAGTCGGTGGGAATCCCATTTCATTTTCCAGTTCACTTAGTCAACTACTTTAGGGTTCATGTGGTACTCCTCAATAAAGAGTTTCTGGCCCCTTACCACGCACATACCATAGTTATAGTCATTGGGGGAGTAAACCCATCTTTGAAAAATTTAATTCAAGTGCTTTTTTATAACTTTTAATAAAAAAAAGTGATAAAGTTTCCTTGAATCCATGAACAATGAAACCGTAGTTAGTAGTTTTGAGAACAATCATCGTAAATATGGTCTGCAAGAAATGAGTTAAAAGTTTTTATCTAGTGAAAACAAAAGACAAAACACAAAAAAATAAACCCACATTTATGATTTTCAAGATCACTTATAGAAGTGCAAGAAAAGAGCATACACATGAGCTTATTGAGATTGGATTCACAAAAAATAACTTCCCAAAATGCAAGAAAACCCCCAAAAATTACTAATAGTGTCACAATATCCTACGAAAAATGGGCTAATGGAAAATAAAACGTTAAATAACCCCTAATGTAAATTTTCATAGTTAGCTTGCTTAGTCTAATTTAATAAAAAATTAAAATAGGACCTAATACCCCAATAGATCTTAATTAATAAAAATATAATTAATTTAATTAAATAAGAAAAATACCTAGATTAGAGGGATTAAAATAAAATTAACCTAATTTTAACCTAAATAAAGATAAAAATCCCTAAAAATGCTAATGTGTTTAGGAAAGGGAGGAGGGAAAAGGGGTCAAGCTTGGGCTCGGTCTCATCAAGTTGAGTTGCAAATCCAAGTGGTTAAACAACGTAAGGGATGTATATAGGGTTTGGGTTCAATGAGAAGACATCGATATTTAGGGCCGAGTTGGAGAGATGGGTTTGAATCAACATGGCAAGGAGGAGTCACTTAACGGTAGAGAGTTTGACACTAACGTGATGAGATCGATCAAGGCTCAACATGGAGAAAAGTAAGAGATTTGGAAGATCGAGGTGGAGATGTTATGCACAACTCATCAAGTTAGAGGTGAATCAATTTAGGAAGTATAGGTTTGGTGGCTCAATGAGATGATCGGGTTCTACGGGGGTATATATGTGAGGATAATGGGAGAGACTCGACTTAAGGAGCCGAGGCACGGTGGGTTTTCATGATAGTTAGAGAGGAGAGTCGGGGACGGCTCATGGAAGCTTGATACGGAGGAAGTTTAGGGTGAGGTTGATATGGAAGCTTGGAAAGGATAGGAGTACGATGTGGTGAACAACAAGGATCTCGAGTGAGCTCGGGCGGGTGTAGTGAGAACTTGGGAAGGGGTAAAATATATTACCCGGGAGCTTGGGCTGAAAAGTTGGCTATGTAGGGGAGTATCTTTGGGTGATCTTGGTAGAGGTAGATACAACTTGGCGGGGGATGTGGAATGGGTTGAGCTAGGAGGGTGACTCGATGAGCCAAGTCGGGATCTTGGTAGGGTGAGTTGGAAGTGGTGAGGAGGTATAGGAGTAGCTCAACTTAGAAATGTAGATCGAATGGAGGAGTCGCTCGGGTAGCCTAGTGTTGAGCTCGAGGATATCGGGGAGAGTTGGAGCTAGGAGGGGAGTAGCATGAGGTGAGCTCTATGTATGAGCTCGTAGTGAGTAGTAGGAGTAGCTTGGGGTGAGCTCGGTGCAAGAGGAGTTGGGTGATAGTATGGGTATTGGATTAAAATTGCTCGATTCCTCCCAATTTAGTAGTTTTGACAAATTTAATTGTAATTATAACCACGACTACATTTAGTTGTAAAACAACTTCATTTTTATGATTTTTTAAATTTTTTATTTTTATTTCCCATTTTTATGCTTCTAATTGTAGCAAAACACACCTACACAAACACCACCAAATAGAAAAATGAACCTATAAACAAAAATGTTAACTAGATGAAACCAATATTACACAAGTGTTAATATAGATAAATATTTACAATAAAAGAAAATAAAATATGAAATCAAGAGTAAAATAGAGTGTGGGTATGTCCCACTAGGTGTGCAGAATGTAAGCACAAAAAACTCAACAAAAATGGAAGATAAGAAAATAACAACAAACCTTCCTCCAAGTTTCTCTTACAAACCTCAAATAATGTTTTGAAGTATTTAAATTTGTATAATGTTCAAAATGGTTGGATTTTGAGTGCTCTTAATTATTATCCAAGTAAGGAAATGGCTATGCTACAAGAAGATTTGGACACATGGAATGCAAAGCAATTTTGGTAAAGTTTAGCTACAATTGCACAAAGCTTACAGAGAACATTTTGCAAAGGATATGGCATGCTTTTATAGTTAAGGGAGAGACCATGATAAGTGGATCATAGTTTGAATGAGTTCAGGATCATGAATGCATTTCTTGAAATAAAAAGTAGATTTGGTTTGTGCGAGTTGCAACTTTGAAGGGAGATTATTATTTGGTTGGTAGCAATATTTCATTAGAGAAATTGGTTACACGTGTAATATTATTTCCATCACCTTTGTAGGATTCTAAAAGTGAAGTGGAAATGGAGTTACTAGAATGGTGAAGTGGAGTCTAAGTGGAGGTTGAATATATATATATATATATATATATATATATATATATATATATATATATATATATATTCTAATTTAATAAGTAATTTAATTAGCTATGAAGTGTAAGAGGATAACTAACCATTTAATTAAAATAAATATTTAATTGATTTATCTAGAAGGTATAGGAATTAATTTAATTAATTCCAAAGGGTATGATATTAATGTATGAATTAATTAATTTAACTAATCAATTCTAAAGGGGATGTGAATAAGCGAGGATAAGCTGGAAATAAGCATGTATTTTAGGGTGTCTACAACAAGTTTAATGCATTCAAAGAGTGGTCCTATGTAGTTTATGCCCATTGAAAATGTGAGGGACATCAAAAGGTTCTTTCCTTTGAATAAAATTGGATAAGCTGCTAGATCTAACTATAGACACTCATTTTGGTAATTAATGTCTTGCAACAACACAAATTATATAACACTCTTGCAATTGTCCACACTAGCTCAATTTGACAAATTATGCTATCCTTGGCTATATCTCACTCACTCTTTGGAATGCACACACAACCTTATAGTTTGCACAATAGTCATATTAATCCATCAAATTCAGCTACACCCTTGCATATTACAATTCTTACTTATAGATTACTCGCACACGCATCTGGGACTATAACGTTTAGAAAGGTACATAAAACCCATACGCTAGGGATGACCTGACCACTTTGGTCCCTCTTCCTCTAGGGGTACCTTTCTAAATTTGAATTCCTTTGGTACGTTTCTAGTCGGCCTTATCCGATTTTTCCAAATTGAACACATATATAAGTAATTTATTTTCTCTCACTAAAGAGGGAATTCTACCTACTTGACTCCTAGCATTCTAATGGGGAAATCACAATAAAATTTATTTCAAGACTCCTTGAGCTTCATATACTCTATAATCATTCTTAGATAATCATCCATTCAGATATGCAAGTACAAAAGGCACATTATCAAAGTCAATTCAAGCTAGGGAAAATGTCAAGAATAATCACATTGTTGCAAGGTCATGGTTATCAATATGATTGTATACATTTTAGATATCACATGCTAGGTGAGAAATATGTGTGTTTTGAGCCCTCTTAGCAGTAGTGGAGAAATTGGTGGTGCACTGAGGTTCCCACAACCTAACTAATTTTTGTTTTGTAGGAATATTTCACTATATCTAGGGTTTTGAAGATTGATGAGTTATACAATGAGCATCGAGACAATGTTGAAGGTCCAAATTATACATAGGAGTAGATCAAGATGCATTTCATAGACCCAATAAGAATTAGGATCTGAAAGTACATAGGGAAAAGAGAGTAAAAGAAGGGCCATAGGGGGTATACTTATGGTCATACCATACACTTTAGTCTAGGTAGTTGTTCATGACATAGTTTGAGTGGAAAAGACCTATCATATCATTTTTAGTATTTTTTGGTCATCAAGTCAGCCCATATTAGCACCGAAGTTAGAATATCAACTAACTCTTTGTCTCCTTCTCACTACTAGTGATTTTTTACATTGGTTATCATTAATTAGCTTTTTTCAATGATTATACCTGAAATTGATGTAATTAGCTTTGGAAACTAATTGATTATGATAATCTACCATCAGTTATTATATTAATTAAATATTAAAAATTTAGGTTAAATCATTTGGTGAACCTATTGATTATATGTTTTGCATCGAATCTATCTTCTCCTACTCTCTTGAGTCATTTTTCTACATTCTAGGGTCATAGGTTTCTAACAATTCTCTATTCTTTCACATCATGGTTAAGGCTCCTCCATTCTATATCCAAGTCAAAATTTGTAACACATTGGTCAAACATGCTCTTGTCGATAATGGATTTGGCCTTAACATTTGCAACATTTATTTTTTACATCAAATAATACTTTCCACTAATGATCAAATCTCCTATTCCCTATGTATTTGTGGGTTTGACAATATGCCTAAGTGAGTATTGGGAAGATCACTAAATATTCCTACTCTTAATATTCCATGTCATATCATGCCTAATAATCTCAATTATAATATTCTTCTAGGTTGACCTTGGTTGCATGCCATGCATGTTGTACCCTCTACTCACCTTTACAATTGGGATATTATACAAGATATCCTTGATGCACATCCTTTTGACTAGGATATCCCTTCTTCCTCTCAAAAGAGTCTTTCAAATACTTGTGCACAAAATTTGGTTGCAAATGATACATGTGTTCCTTCCCTTCCTCCTCCAAATGATATTGTATCTACTCATGCACAACATGTTATTGCAAATGATACTATTTTTCCTTCTCTCTTTGAAACATGATGTCTTAGATGCTTTTGAACAAAATATTGTTACAAATGATGTATGTATTTATACTATTGATTTTTAAAAGGATATTTTACATAATGGTGAACATAATGATGCTTATATTTCTTCTTCTTCTTCCCATGCCAAGGAATTTTTCGATAAGGGTGTCCAAGCTTCTATTCCTTCTAGATCTTCTCCAAGTCTTCCTAGTGCCAATGCAACTTCTCCACTATCTAGTGCAAATATCAAATTCTATCCCAATCATGTCCTGATGGCTACATATAATTGTAAGATGCAACTAATTAATGAGCATCTTACTACCTATTTTATTCCTCCACAAGAAGTCATTTCTCTAATGCATGTTGTAGATGACTTACAAAATCAGGTTCATAAGTTGACTTCCACTACAATGATGGTATTTTCTATGTTATATTTGCTAATAATACATGTATACATGGTGTTATGATAATATTTCATATCATAATTTTTGCACACTTTGATAAGTTATTTATTACCCCTAATGATTTTATATCACCTATTTTACTTGTGGTTAGCTTTGTGTCTCTTCCTATTTTTGAGGTTGATACAAGCTACCCTCATTACATTGAGTCTATTGCATATTTATTATATTCTCATATTCCTCCTGAAAACACATTGGTGCTTAATTCATATATGGTTCAACCTTTTATCACTATAGGGTTTCCCCTCATACTCTTATTCACCAATCATCTAAGTCACACATGGATTCTTATAGATTTAATCCATCTTACTTTACTCTCAAAGTTTTTGTGGAATATGCACTTGAGTCACATTATTTGGCACAACTAAGGTACAAGTCTCCATCACCCCAAAAATATTCTTCACTCCTTAGAAGGTTCTCATTGGATAATTCATACACTACCACCCAATGGGGGTATCTACCTTCCCCTCATTTCTTGATGACACACTATGTTTATAGTTTCAACTTTACTTGTTGAGGGAGCATTTACACACTCAAGCCTAACTTTACACACACACACACACACACACACACACACACATGAACACATGCCCCCCCCACACACACACACACACACACGTACGTACACACACATGTAAGGAAAAAATTACTTCTTCCTATTTGGTTGCATAATCTCCACTCATCAAACACACTAAAAATATAAATATTTTCCCTAGGGAAATTATTTGATTACCCTTCCTTATCTTTGAAGAATTATGATGTTCATCTAATCCCTCGGGGGACTAAAAATAAAAATAAAACATTGAATAAAAACACAAAAACATTCAAATATATACAAACATCCAAATAATATTTGCATCACTCTTACTTGGTTGTTTCTATTGTACACTTATATTATTCATGTTGTGCATTACTTATCATGTTAGCTCGATACATTACATGTTATATCATTTTTATACACATGTGTGTTCACATGGTACATTGAGTTGAATACATGATACACACATATTGTTACATGATTCAAACACTACTCTCTATGAGTTATTTTGTAGTAATCGGGGCATGCCCTTTACACTTTCTCACATACAAGTCTTATTATTCCAATCTTTTCTACATTAATTTCTCTTACCTCATTCAATTAGTACATACATCATTTCATACTATTTATTATTCTAACATACTAACGGGTGCTTCATGTGTAGTATATGTTTTGTAGGTTACTTTTAAATTGGGATCATTTTCATCCTACAACTTGTTTCCTTTTTACATGTTTACTCTATGATTTCACTTGTTTTTGGGAAATTCCTGTGTTACTTGATTTTTATTTGTTAGCCTTAAGTGCCTTAATTTTCATGTGACATCCTAAGTGATGTCAAATGTATGTGGCATCTTGGTTTCCATTATATTATATTTGTGTGCCCTTGCATGTTTTTTCTTACATTTACTGTGATGTTTCTCTATTTCTTGCTACTAACACTTTACTAGTTCTTGTATTATATTACTACATATATGCCATGGTATACAACATGTGCACACCTTTATTTCCCATGCGGGTATCCTAAAACACGTGTTCATATCAACTATAGGTCCTCTCATTTGTTCCACGCTCACTTTTATCTATCTCACCCACCCTAAACGAGGGTACAACCATCAGTGGTATCTCACCCTCACATCAATACAAAATCAAGAAAAATAATGATATAATACATAATCGGATAGTGTAGAGGTTCAAAAATTATCTCAAAAACATACATGGGTCAAAAACCATAAAGGGACAAAATCGTATAGAAAATACCGTATCTTCTAGATACTATAGCTCATTCCATATGCTTCCATCTTGAGGAAATTCAATAATTTTATTGGTATAGTTTATCAAGGAAATTTACAGGTTCTTTACTCAATTTCAATGAGAAGATGCATGGTACACTTTAGATTATGGTGAAACCAAGGGTACATGCAAGATATCGTTGCCTCAATACATTGTGTCATCATTTGCAAATCAATCGGGTTCATTTTCATATGTAGTGGAACTTATCCGTGGGTATTGGGAAGTGTTGAGGTGATTTCTATCCTCGTAAGCTTGACTTCCCATTTCCCATATTTTTTGGAGCGATGCAGAGAAACCAGAACACTCCCCATATAGTTCTGTTCACCATTTGAGGTGAATTTTCACTTCTTTCTATTATCCTTGGCACATTCCACTTAGGAAATGATCACCCTAAGTCCTTCCAACCAGCTCTAACACAAAGTTTAGAAAATTGCCATGACAATAGTAGCGAGAGTACACTCTCGCCCTTTGCTCATAAAAAATCAGTTTGTACTCTTTCCTTTTATTTTTTGTTTACTTACATATTGATATTTTCACATTAAGTTCAATATTTTATGTTAAATTTTGATCTCTTATACTATAAACATTGACTACAATTTTATTTACAGATATCCATCTTGGAAAAAAACACAACTAGAACAAAGATAAAGTCCTAGCACAAGAAGAAGACACTCCAAGTGAAGACAAAGTATGTCTACACATTTAGGTGAATTTTCATTTCAGCACACAGGTTTCAATTCTATGATTAAATGAGGGGAAAATGTAGACGCTTGTTTTGGTAATTCATGTCTTACAAAATAAAATTTATATAACACGTTTGCACTAGCCCACCCTTAATCAATTTGACCAATCATATTGTCCCTAGCTATATCTCACTTACTCTTTCCAACACACACAACCTTATTGTTCTCATAATGGTCATATTAATCCATCAAATTAGGCTATAACCTCGCATATTATAATTCCAACTTATATATTACTCGCACATGCATCTAGGACCATAGCGTACAAAAAGGGCCATATTTCCCTTATTCTATGGGCCGACCTGGCTACTTTGTTCCCTCTTCCTATAACAATGCATGTTTTAATTTGAATTCCTTTGGTACACTTCTAGTCAACCTTATCCAAGTTTTCAAAATATAGGTAACATGTCTAAGCAAGTTATTCATCTCTCATTAAATATGGGAATTGTACCTACTTGAATTCTAACATTCCAATGACAAAATACTAAAAGCAATCACAAACAACGTTACTATAATAATCCCTTGACATTCATATACTCTACATACTCATTCTAGGAAATCATCCACTCATATATATAAGAAAGACACATTATCAAAGTCAAGCTATGGAAAATGTCCGATCAATCACATTGTTGCAAGATCATGATTATCAATATGGTTGTATACATTCTATATAGCACATGCTAGGATATAACAACATGTAGTTTGAGCCTTCTTTGGATTAGTGGTGATGTCGGTGGTACACGAGGGTGCGTAGAACCCAAAAATTATTTTTGTAGGAATTTTTTCACCATCTATTATTTTGAAGATTCAATGAGCTACATAACGAGCATCACACTATGTCAAAATTCCAGATTGCTTTGATAGGAACAAATCATGAAGCAGATATCTGGACCCAATAAGTTTTAGGAGTTGCGAGGTCATAAGGACATGGGTGTACAAGAAGGTCCATAGCTAGGTATACTTTGGGTTGTAATATATGCTTTGGTTCGAGACACTTTTTCATGACATAGTTTTAGTTTCAAATCTATATCTAGTCATTTCCATCCTTTTGTAGTTACTGGTCAACCTAGTTTAGCATAGAAGTCGAGAATATTAGCTAACTTCTCTTCTCCTTTGCATTGATAATTATTTTTACAATGTTTTCATTATTTATCTTTATTAAATTATTATTCTTGATATTCTATAATTATCTTTGGAAATTAAATGATTAGGGTAATCTACTATCAATTATTGCCCCCTTGCATATTAACCATTTAGGCTAAATCACTAACTCTAAAAGCAAACACTATAGAAAAATATTAGTATTTTTAGGTTTGGGGACCTAGGTTGGTCAGATATTGAGTCATTTTTAAAGGTAGATAAAAGAAACATAAAAACATGTAATGTAAATGAAAGTTGAAATGAATGGTTAAATATGAATAAAAAAGTAAATGCATACCTAACTATAAGGAATTTATTAATGGATGTAGGTTCTCAAATAGTTCCTTGCATGATAATTCTAGAATGAAGGTTTTTATGTGGAAGGAGTGAAAATTTATCTGAAATACTATCTAAATGAATCTAGTGATAATCAAATATTTCCCATAACTAACAATTAAACTAGTATGCTTGGATGTGAGATTCATATCAAATATGCACTATATAACTCTACATAATGAATCCTTTTTGTATATATAATTAAATAGCTGAAAATAAAATTAGAGTTAAAAAATTACAAAAAGTTGAATCTATAGGAAGAATCCACCTCACTTTGCATTAAAATAATTAAACAATAAACAAGGCCAATACAACCATTACAATAATACTTGTATCAAATTGCATGAAAATACTAAGACTAATAAAAATTGACAAACCTCCTAAGTGAACTCAAGTAAACTATAGAATACTAAAAATAGACTCAATATGAAATCTACCATGCACTATTAGTATATGGTCAACATGTAAGAAGCCAAAATTAGTTTAAGTGACATGTGCACACCTATCATGTATCCTAGTGAACCTAAGCATACCAATATCCTATAATAAGAGAAATGGATCAAGGTAAGAATAAATTTAGTCATATAAATATTAAAATGACACCATACCTCTTACAGAGATGAATGTGTAATGAATTAAACTCGATTAAGGTAACATCCAAGGAATTGCACTCTAACTGCCACTTCTTTTCTACAACTATATTTCTAAACATTTTTTTATTTTTATTAAACACTAGTAACACAAATAAATTTTAATTTTAACTAAATAAAAAATTTCCATATTAATATCATACTCAACATTTCCCCCTTTGATGCAAAAATCAGAAATACATATCATCTCATGAGTCTTCCATGAAATTTATGCAACAAATCCTAGGTGAAAATATCAATAAGTTAATCTTAAATTCTTACATACTCAATGGAAAAATAATTACCATTTACCAAGTCTCTAATTTTGGTTATAGCATGGAAAAATGGATTCATGGAAAAATTATTTTCCCCATTTTTATCACAACTAATCTATGCAAGCCATATTGAGTCTCTTTGAAATCAACTAAAATTATTCTACACCTGCATAATGTTTATGCAAGAAGATGTAATAATATCATATTAATCTTTATTATATGATAAAACAATTGTATCTTACTTCTTTCATGACCAAGAAACCAACTTACTCCCTAGTGTGAAGTAAAAACTTAAAGTAGACTTCTTGTCTTCAAGAGAACCCCTAAATCTCAATATTTGTATACATCTAATTAAACATAACAAAATTCCTTGTATGAAATGAATACCATGATTAAAATTACATCTTACATATTTGAAAACTCTTTTCATTGCTTGTAAATGCTTCAATGATGGATTATCCAAAAAATAGAAATCGGGAAATGTTTAAGAGCCCTTAAGAAACCATCGATATTATTTGGGAATGTTTTAAAATGAATTTTGAAACCATGGGGAATAATAAGGAAATAAATTTTATAAAGATGGATAAGAGCATTATGTTACTAGCTAACAATAGTACGCTACCAATAGATATCATTATGTTGTTGATAGATAATGTTGTTGTCTAGTAGCAAATTTATCTTTCATGCCCGTAGTAAAGGTGATTTCAATATAAATAGTCAGAATTTAGTGTAAAATCTAGGAAAATCGAACCAAAAAAGTAACTTGTACCCAAACAAATTAGGTGAAATAACAAGTGATCCGACTCCTCAAAATTCGCCAAATCCAAATTTCAAAAACTTGAATATTTGTGAATTAACAAAGGTTTACCACTAAATGTTTCCCTGCTAGAAACTAATGAAACCCCAAAATTGATATCGTGTGTTGTCATAGAGAGATGCATCAAATCTCCCACCATGATTTTAAAATTATTTTAATCAATTAAAGGACTTATATCATCCATCATAATCTTTTATCCACTTGTAGTTTGAATGTCCACGAGCTTACAATCTTATAGATTGTACTTCTATAATATGTCCTAAACATAATTAGCTTGACAAATAATTACTTCCTCTATCTTAGTATGGATTTACATGCCAATAAAGTAATTTATAAAACTAATGCCAGCCATCTAAAATTTTGATTTCATATCTTCCTTGAATTTTGCAACATCTCCATAAATCTTCCTTTAAAAATCAAGTCATTTATATAGAGACAAACACATAACACAGTACAACCCAATTCTTGTATGTAAAGAAGTCATTTATATAGAGACAAACACATATATCATTCTTTCGTACTAATACCTTTGAGCTTTATTCATCCCATAAAGATCTCTCTTCTGCTTATATATGAAATTCGTTACCTTTTACCTCAAAACCTTATGATTGTCATGCATATATTTATTCTTCTATCACTTCATTTAGGATTGCAATCTCTAAATTCATTTGATGAATTTTATATCCTTTATGAGTATAAATAGTAAAAATTAGTCTAATATTATCTTTACAATTTGCAAGTGCATAAAGTTTCTCTTAATCAACCCCATATGTTTGTGCAAACCCTTTTACAACTAGTCTAGATTTTAGCTTGTCAATTGAACCATAATTTTTCACTTTGGTCTTGTAAACCCATTTTGTTCCAATGATATACTTATTAGATAAAAGCTAAATAATATTACATATATCATTCATCTCAATGTAATCCATCTCTATTTTCTTGGCATCGACCCATTTTTTTCCTTTAAATAGGTTTTGCATAACTTATAGGTTTACTAGCCATTTATGAAAATGAAAACATATTATATTCATTATAAACCTCATAAAATAATATAACCTCATGAGTTTTAATCCTTATGATCCTCCTCTCATATTTTTACCCAAATTTTTACTTAATGTATGTGGATTCAACAAACACTTGTGCTTACTTGGTGTTGATTACTTGGATAACTAGTCTCTTAAAAAGAGCTAGTATTGTTTCTTGTTGTACTAGAAACCTATGTAGGAATTTGTAATCCTTCAAAATATTATTCAAGAGGATTCCATCCTTCATTTATGATCCTTTTATAAAATTTTCCATGATCAACATACATCTAATTTTCAAAAGTAATAATATATACAATCCCTTGTACACAAGGATGGATTTACAAATAGAATCATAAACCTTGTATGCTTTGATTTTATCTAAATATCCTATAAATATGTGTGCCAAAATACTATGATATAATTTAGAAATAACTATTATCAAACCTTAACTTGTGGTTAGTTTCATTCTTCCCTTTCATTTAACTTGGATGGATGTTCCATTTCCCAATTGTACTTAGATTTTGAAGGAACCATCTAACTTATTGAAACCATATTTCTGAATAGTCAACTGATTTTAGAAATTAAGTCAAGAAACCCTAAATTATGTCCATCATATAATCCAACATTACATTAGAGACACTAATATTAATCATCTAAGTTATCTAGATCATTACTTTTTTATCTTGAAAAGATTTCTTTTTATCCTATTGATTACTTTAATTTTTATCTTCTAGTATCCTATAACCTTTTATTAAGTGTTCTGAATTTTGCAATAATGACAAGTAGAATTTCTCTTACATTTACTTGTGACTCATTTTGATTTTCCCCTTTTAATTACTTACCTTGGTTGCATGTTATTTTTATGAATTTTATATTAAATCTCCTACATAGAGTCTCATTTTATCCTCATGGGATAGGAGAGAACCAACTAATTCATAAACACTTGTAGGGTTCATTTCCTTACACTCCTCAAGAATTATTGCAATATAAAACAATATTTTATTCAAATATATCAAAAATTTCCTTTTATAAATTTTTCTTTTGTAGTTTCTCCATAAATTCTCATTCTATGAACTAAATCATTTATATTATGCAATAATCTCCAACTCCCTCATTATCTAACATTATCAATTCTCAAAATTCATTTTAAGGGATTGGATTTTTAATTTATTACCTTATCATTTCCTTATTATGAACTCTTAAAGGTATCACATGCCACACAAAAATTCTTACTTCCTTGATTCTTGGATAGATGCTAAGATTTATTGCATTCCGAGAGATAGAAAAATGCTTGTGCATCAACCTTTTCTTCTTCATTTTTTCTCTCTTTTGATATCAAGACAATTTATTCCAATTAGTAGGTAGAGTGTATAAATTTATAACATTATTTCAAAATCCATTCCAAACAATAGTAATATTTAACTAATATCTCAAAAATTCAAATTTTCCACATTTGAAAATAGGGATATTCATAAAAGCATAATCCATTGAAGTTGTGATTCTCTCGATAATGGATTAAAACCCTTTAAACCTATGATTGAAAAAGTATTTGATAAAATTTTAAGGTATTTGATGTGGAATTAGTGCAAATAATATCTCAAATACTCTCTAAATGAAGCCAGTGGTCATTCAATCTTGTCCAAAATAACTAGCAATCAAACTAGCATGCTTATATATAGGATTGATGAAAAATATGCACCATATAACTCCACATAATGAATCCAATGATTTCTAGTATGTATGATTAAATACATATAAAAGAAAATAAGAGCTAAACACATTACAAAATCCTCAACCACTTGGAAAACTTTACCCACTTTGCATAAAAAAACTCTAACAATAAACAAGGCTAATGTAGCCATTACAATAATACTTCTTTTGACTTGCATGAAAAGTGAAAGACTACTAATAACTCCTAAACTTCCTAAATGATCTAAAGTTAACTAAAAATAACTAGAAATAGACTCTATGAAAAAAATTATCCACTATTAATATATGGTCGATACATGTAGGAAGCCAAAATTAGTTTAAGTGACACATGCACACATATCATGCATCCTAGTGAACCTAGCTACCAAAATCTATTATAGCAATAAAATTGGATCATAATAAGACTATATTTACTGATTTAAACATACAAATGACACTGCACATCTAATGAACTACACTCTAACCGACACTTCAAGTCAAAAATAGAATTTTTGAAATATATTTATAAAATTAGACCTTTACACAACCAAAAACATAAAAATATATTTTTTGAGTAAATAATTGGTTCCAATATGTTACAATTTACCATCACACCAAAATCTTGAACTAGTAATGGAGAGGGATCTCATCATGTTAACCAACTACTACGCCAACACACCCCCACATGATGGAGCTAGATGCAACCACGTGAGCCTTGAGCTCACCATGTATTCACTAAATTAGGCCCAACAACATTAGGAGGAAATGAAACCGGGATGTCCCTAGAGGTCACCCATCCTAGTTACTCTAGGTCAAGCATGCTTAACTTCTTGGTATCAGAGTTGCACAACTTGACGTCACACTAGAAGCTTGAATTGGTAGTGGAGAGGATCTCATCGTGTTAACCAGCTACTACACCAACACACCCCCACACGATGGAGCCAGATGCAACCACATGAGCACTTGGGCCCACCATGTATTCACCAAATTAGGCCCAATGACATTAGGAGGCAACAACACCGAGACTTCTTGGGAGGTCACCCATCCCAAGTACTACTCCAGGTCAAGTGTGCTTAACTTCCTGGTATCAAAGTTGCACAACTTGCCGTCACACCAGAAGCTTGAACTAGTGGTGGAGAGGATCTCATCATGTTAACCAGTTGCTATGCCAACACACCCCCACATAATGGAGCTAGATGTAACCACGTGAGCCCTGGGCCCACCATGTATTCACCAAATTAGGTCCAACAACATTAGGAGGCAACAACACCAGGACTTCCCGGGAGGTCACCCATCCCAATACTACTCCAGGTCGGGCGCGCTTAACTATCAAGCTCTGATACCATGTTACGATTTTTCGTCACACCAAAAGCTCGAACTGATAGTGGAGAGGATCTCATCATGTTAACCAGCTACTATGCCAACACACCCCCACACAATGGAGCCATATGCAACCACGTGAGCACTGGGACCACCATGTATTCAAAAAATTAGGCCCAACGACATTAGGAGGCAATGACACTGTGACTTCCTGGGAGGTCACCCATCCCATTACTACTCCAGTCAACCATGGTTAATTTCCTAGTATTATAGTTACACAACTTGTCGTCACACGAGAATCTTGAACTTGTAGTGGAGAGGGATCTCAATCTCAAGTTGTATGGCTCTCATATGATCCACTTTACCAAATAAATCCTCCAATTTCTCCCATATTTTGAAAGGAGAGTCACACTTTTCCAAATTAAGCAAATGGCTATCACTTACATAAGTTCCTATCAAACCCATACACTCATTAAATTTGCATTGGTATTGAAATTTCTCATATTCTCTAGTGAACATTGGTTATTCTAAAGAAGTTAAAGCCCATAATCCTTTTTGCTTAATTATTGTTTCCATTCTTGGTTTCCATGTGTGGTAATTATGTGTTGTTAATGGCTTAACATGATCTAATGCAAAAGTAGACGCCATCCTCTTAAGCGTCTGGTTCTCGATACCATGTTATGATTTTTCGCCACACAAAAATTTCAAAGCTGGTAATGGAGAGGGATCTCATCGTGTTAACTAGCTGTTATGCCAACACATAATATTGGTATCATACCTAACATTTTACCCTTTGATGTAAAGAGTATAAATGCATATCATCTCCTTGAATCTTCCATGAAATTTCTGCAAAAAAACCTTTGTGAAAATATCAACAAGATGATCTTATCTTCTCACATATTGAATGAACGATTCATTATCATTGACCAATTCTCTAATAAATAAAGCTTGAGTTCTATATGTTTGGTTATATCATAAAAATTATATTCTTGGACAATTTTGTTTCCCTATTATCATCACAAAAAATTGTGTAGCCTCATGTTGGATCTCTCTAAAATCATCTAAGAGTCTTCTCAACCACATACCTAATATGCAAGAAGAGATAAGAGCTTCATATTCGACTTATTAAAGGATAAAACAACTATAGTTTGCATGTTTGATGACCAAAAAACCAACCTACTTCCCAATTTGAAGCAATAATTTGATGTATGCTTTCTGTTACTAAGAGAACCTCCCAAATGTGAATATATATATTCAATTAGACAAAATAAACTTTGTGGTTTGAAATGAATACTATGATTAAAATTACCTCTTACAAATCTAGAAAATATTTTCACTACTTACAAATGCTTAAGTGATGGATCACCCATAAATCTATAAACTACTAAATACCATAACTTATATTAGGTGTTGTCATAGTAAGGTACATAAAATATCCCAAAATGCTTCTAAAATTCATTTCATAAACCGAAGGACTTCCAAATAAGTGTTTCTCCACTTATAATTGGAGTGTCTACGAGCTTACAATCTTGTAGATTGTACTTTTGTAACATGTCATGAACGTCATGAGCCTACATAGCATAACAAAAGAATACTTTATCTTTATTCTTATGAAGTTCCATTCCAAGAAATTACTTCATAAGACCAATATCGTGCACCTCAAATTATTATTTCTTAGCTTTCTTGAATCTTTGTAACATCTCCATAGAGTTACATATACAAATCAACATATAACACATTCTAACCCAATGCTTTAATGTAAATAGTTTATTGATTTTGAATTATTAACAAGCCTTGATATAGTAACCAACTATAAATTTGTATGTACCAATATATTTTATATTGATTCCAACCCATAAAGATCCTTCTTCAACTTATATACCCAAAATTATTTAGACTTTATCTCAAAACCTTATGACTGCCCACATATGCTTTATCTATCACTCCATTTAGGAATCTAATCTTGATATCCATTTGATGTATTTTAAATCATTTGTTGGAAAAATAACAATCACTAGTATAATAATATCTTGAAAATAACAAACATTATATGTTTGTGCAAACCCTTTTGAAACTAGTCTAGCTTTTAGCTTGTCAATTGTACCATCATTTTTCACTTTGGTCTTGTATACCCATTTTGTTCCAATGACATATTTATTATACTAAGGATGAAAAATATTCCATGTATCATTCCTCTTAATCAAATCAATTTAATTTTTTTGATGAAATATATCTTATAATATACTAAGTATAATGATACATGATTATCAACCAAAAAATGTGGGTGGTATGGAATCATGCCCCAAATCCATGAAGAAAACTAGGCCAAGAATTCTAGGATGAACCACATACATCAAAAATAAGGAACATAAAATTTATTTCATCGTTACAATTATTGGCTTTTCCGGGGCGGTTCTTGGTCATGTCATCGAGTCCTAACAAGTCTTTGCTAGAGTTTGATAGATATCAACCTAAGAAGTGATAATTTTCTTCTTTGGTTTCTTCAACAGGGGCCCATGAGGGTGAAATGGAAAATTATAGCCACGAAAATTTATATTGTAAGGGAGGAAAACTCCACCCATCATGGGTGTGTGGATCGAGAAAAGACGGTGCTAGAGGAAACAAGGAGGTAGCTTGTTGTAACTTTATTGATCTAGAAATAATTAGATTACATAATACATAGAGGCTATAATATTTATAGATATTACACATCCATAATGCAAACAAACCACTATTACATAGTTACAATAAATAAGCCTCTACGTATTGTAATAAACAATAATACACGAATAAAAAATATGAATGGTTATAATAACATAGCCATACAACATAATATAAACCACCTATGTACCCAGCTAACAAACTAATGACCATAGTAAATACTAAGTTACCTAAGGTAATATACTATTTATAATACATAATTACGTATAATGTGTTTTACCTAACATTTCCTCAATTTTTCATTGCCTCAAGAGATGAGGAGAGGAATTCTCTAAATAACTCAAATTTTTATGTGTAAGTGACTTCATGAAAATATTTTCTTGTTTTTCAGCTATTGGGAAAAACTGAAGTTGTATATTGTGTTTTAAAACATGCTTGCGAATGAAATGAACATGTACCTCAATATGCTTGGTTCTCTCATGAAACACTTGAATTGCAAACAAGTTTGAGAACACCCTCATTTTCAACATACAAGGTAGTGGATTTCTCATGTGGTACTCCAAGACCCTCAAGTATGCAATGTAGCCATATCGCTTCACAGACATCTCCACCCGTAGCATGATATTTGGCCTCTGTAGAAGAGTGAGAAATATTTTTTGTTTCTTACTTACCCCATGATATCAGCCCGGATCCCAAAAAGAATACAAATACGAAAGTGGATTACTTGTCATAAATGTTACCCACATGATCTCGAATCTTAATATCTAGATTAGTAGAAATTAGAATTCTTCTTGTACTATATACAAATATCTATAGTACCCATGAGATATCTAAAGATCCACCTTTTTTCGCTTTCTAATGAAAAAAATGGGTTCCTACATGAATTGGGAAAGATAACTAACTACAAATCTAATATATGGTCTAGTGTATGTCAAGTAAATGAGACTCCCAATCAACTATCAATATAGAGTTACATTTAGTAGAGGATATGGATCTGTATGAGATAACTGAAGTCTCGTCTCCATGGGTGTAGTAATTGGTGTGCAATCCATCATCCTAAATTTCTCAAGTGTTGTCTTAGTATATTTCAACTGAGAAACAAAAACATGATTCTCCTTCAACCATACTTTTAATCTAAGACAATAGTGCATGCTCGTGACATATTTCATGTCAAATGATTGATTAATATATTTCTTTATAGCATTGATCATCTTCATTATGCTTCTAGTGATGACTAGATCATCAACATATACAACAACAATCACAATCTCACCTCCTTGTCTCTTGAGGTAGAGATTAGGATTATATAGATTTCTAAAAAATCCATGTTGAACGAGATGTTCATCAATATTGATGTACCAAGACGAGGGTACCTATTTAAGGCCATAATTTTTTTATAAGTCTACATACCTTGTTTTATCCATGTATGAAAAAAACATCAAATCGAGTCATGTATACTTCCTCATATAGATCTCCATTTAGAAAGGTAATTTATACATCCATCGATGGACTTTCCAAACAAACCGAGAAGTAAGATTAAATATCATTGTGATTGTTTTGATCTTAGTTGTGGGATAAAATTTCTCCTCATATTATATGCCTTTCGATATGCATACCCATTTGATAATAGTCTCTCTTTATACTTTTTATAGTCCCATCTACTTTGTAATTTGTTTTGAATATCCATCTGTAACCAATTGATTATATATATGGTGGAATATCGACAAGCTAAAAGGTGTTTTTTCATCACTAACTGATACTCAACATCCATGGCATCTTTCTAATATTTTGACTGTAGGGATTCTTGGATAGTAGAGGGCTCAATAGATTCAATAACTCTACTCATCAAAGTAAAATTTACCTCTTCTTTATATCTATTTTGTTTCTATGGTCCAGTGGTAGATGTGTCCAAAGGAGCATCCAACTATGCATCTTGAATCATATTTGTATACGACTTGGGCATACATTTTACTGTTCCTATGGGTTGTGGTCTCATCCCCATCATCACTGTCATCATCAGTGGGAACATCGATTCTATTTTCACAATAGGTTTGCTATCTACATAAGGTGATTCTTTGGAAGGAGCCTTATCTTTCTTCTTCTCAAATAACTCAACATCTTTACTAGTGTAGACTTTCCTGGTCTTCAGATCTATCAATATATACCCAAGAGCCTCTTCATTGTAGCCAATGAAGATGAGTTTCTTTGATTTCGTATCCAAATTCTTTCTTTTATGCTTGAGTATATACATGTTGGTTTTGCACCCAAATAATTTGAGGTGTGCAATGGATGGATTCCTATTTGACCATGCCTCATGTGGTGTTACTCTATAAAAAAAAACTATGGGAAATTTATTCACTAAATATATTGTTGTCTTTATTTCTTCTTCCTAGAATTTCATTGCACATCTAGAATCATCAATCATATAACACACCATCTCCATGATAATACGGTTACTTCTCTCAACAAAACCATTTTAATGTTGTGTATGTGGAGGATGAATTTTTCGACGAATACCCTAATATTCTAGATAGGATTTTAACTCATTATAGGTGAATTCCCCGTTGATATGAGAAGAGAGATCTGATATGATGACCAATCTTGTTCTCAACAACCACTTTGAACTTATTGAAGTTATCAAAAGCTTCACTTTTATTACGAAGATAAAAAATTCATATTTTTATTGAATAATCCTCAACATAAAGCATGAAATACTGAAATCTAGAATGACTAGGCTAAATCGCATCGCAAATATCAATATGACCCAAATCAAGTTTACTTGGAGCTCGATAATTACTCTTATGGAATGAAGCTCTGTGTTGTTTTCCTGCAAGGAATTTTGGACACTTGTTTGTATCCTTTTTGAGAGATGTAAATCCCCTCACCATAGTGTACCAGTGAAGTATATCAAGATATCCAAAATTGATGTGACAAAGTCTTCAATGCCACAATTATGCAGAAGAAGTATTCTTAGCGACTAGTTCCGATCATCCATGTGGAAAAAATTAAACTAGAAATTTGATCCCACATATGAGGCTTTTGCCAAAGACTTCAAAGCTATGGATTTATCTATAATCAATCACATTTTCTAACCAAAATGACTATTAAAATCAATCTTTAGATTATGCTCTAGAAGATACTAACAAATAGTACATTCTTCACTAAACCAAAGACATACAAGACATATGATAACCTAAAATTTCATGAACCAAGAGGAAGAGTGATGTTTCCAATACCTTTTACTATGTAGGAAGATTCATCCCCCAATGAAACATGGTTTTTGGAGGGTATTTATTGTATTGTGATGAACTAGTCTCTACATCCGAGTCATGTGTTGGGTGGCTCCTAAATCAACATACCATATTGTTACACTAGATGATGTGGATGGTTCACTAGAATGGGAAGTGTACAAGAATTCATCATCTAAATAGTCTTCTTAATAAACTATATTTCCTTAATGATGCGGCTTATTTCATTAGTTACCCTTAATTTTCCCTTGCTTGTAATGTGATTGTCCCTATTATGATTACTGATTTTGAGGTCCATAATTTCATGATGAACCTTTCTTATACATGTTGTGCCAATAAGATTTCAACTGATGTCCTCATTTATAGGTAGGACATTTCTTATTTTTCTTGTCCCTTTGTTGATGCTATTTTTGGGACTTTTGGGAAGATATTTCTTTTCCCTTCCCTTTCTGATGAGAAGATAGTGGTTGCTCTTCTTTTTCATCATTTTTATAAAGTGCATATTTTTGCTACGAAAAATTCACCAACTTTTTAAAATTGATTATCTAATCTAACAATTTGATTTTCCTCACAACAAATGCAGTAAGAGGGAGGAAGTTCTCTAAAAAAGAGAAAAGAGATATATCGAAACCTCCTCTCCCAAGGCTAGAAGTGAAGCCCTCAATGCTGCAACTCTCTGCAAGAAAGCCTCCACTTCCTCATTGGGCTTGAATTTCAATGTAAGCAACTAACTGCAAATTCAATATTATGTTCTTATTTCGGGCCACATACACCATGTTAAACTTGTCACGCACTTATTTGTTTGTTTTGACATCTTAAAGTTGGGGTTACATGTCATCAAGCATTGTGAAAAAGATTATAAATTTGGCCTTCTGATTGGCCCTATTAAATTGTCATTCATGGGTTGCATCATCTACTCATTTGATTTTTGAACCACTTGTAATCGTCCAAATTTCTTCAAACTTGAGTTAAGTTATAATTTTGGTATTCCATGTGGCATAATTATCACCACGAAGCAGATGCAATTCAGAAAGAATAATTTTTAAGCATTTTTTTTTCCATAGTGGGTGGTTAGACTATTCCCAACTAGAGGGTCGTTAGCAAAAAATGTAATAATACAATGAAAACACAATGTTACAATTTTTGTTGTAGAAAAAGTGAGTGGAAGGAAAAAAATATTTTGTTTTGCGGGGCTTAAGTGGCCTCGTACCTCAAAATGACTCAAAAAGATTAAAAAACCACAAAATCTGCTAAAAAGTAATTGAAAATAGCCCTTTCAAGCACCCTTCCTTTTACAAAAGTTGTTCATAATCAAAATCTAAGATATGTAGGAGAAAACTATTTTTAGCTCCGATAGTGTTTTCCGTGCTAAATTTGGGGATTTAGTGATGATTAGGGGGTTTGGTGAGCTTTTCACCTCTAAATATGGAGGTTTTACTATAAATACATCCAAAATTTAAAATAGTAAAATAAGGAATTTGGAGGGTTGACAACCTTACATGTCCACTCCCAAAATCTTCTAAGTAAGTGGCCACCTATAGCGCTTGATAACTAAAATGAAGATATTGTATTTAAACACACAAAAAAAAGAGATAACCTTTGAGCGTGACATCATGTTGGGGGTCCATGTGGCATGTTTGTAAGAGGCAAAGTGGTCGTTTAGGTTTTCCACCCAAAGAAGATCAAAGTGATTTGCATCCTTTTCCAAATTTTATTCTGCAGTTTGTTGTTTTTTTGTTCTAGTTCGCCATCATTTTTTTGTGTGTAAGTTCACAAAGGTCCAAAGAGAGGGGGATTAGGTGGATCTCATCTCCAATGGAGGAAGATTAGTTGTTTCTCTTTCCATAGGTCACAATAAGGGATTTTTCTCGGGGTTCATCCCGACTGGGAATCAATTTCTTTTGGCGTGACAAGGAGCTCACTTTTGGCATGGGTGTTGGTGGATGTGGGGATTTTAGTCAATATAAAACTTCAATATAGCTAGCTTTAATACACCCATCTCAATGGATGTACAAGTTAAACATAACTCACCTTACAACTTGATAATCAACCATGTAGCTAGATGATGAGCTCACATGGTAGCTCGATCCACAAATAGACCTGGTCCAACTCACCCTTTTACAACATACAAACTTAATAACCCAACTTAGTGGGTAGATAGACCGATTCACTCATAAATGAAACAAGAACTCTAATTTTGTTTGACATTCCCACTAGATTTAGTGGAGACCCCGAGTTAGTTATGACTAAATATTTCTCTAAATTTAGAGACAAAACCCATATTTGGGAATAATTTTTTCTTTTATTTTAACCAATTTTTCATGTAATTAGTCTTGGTGTAGGAGGTGGTGTGGGGACCCCTCCTTTCCTAGTGTATAAATAAATTTAACAAATTGCCTTGAAATTAATATAGTAGATTGTGGGGATACGGGGTGGGTTAGGGAAGTTGCTTGAGGTAGAAAAATATCTCCAAGAGGGAAAATAATTCTCCAAAAACCTTACAAGCTCATCTACAACCTCTTTACCAACTTTTGTAACTTGTATAGGCTCTAAATGTAGGATTCTTACCATATCAGATACCAAATACCATAGGAAACATATAGGTAATCGTACGATGGAAAAGTGAAAAGCGAGCATGGGAATCTACAAGTAACTCTTCCTCGCACCCGACCTCCCAAGGTCGTGCTGAGACAGCCGGTGGGGATGGAATATGCGTGGGGTATGGGTAAACTAGTTAGGCAATCTTATATCTTTGACATGCACTAATGGAATCTGTGAATCTAAGGCAAAGAAGGCCCTCCTAACCTGAACTGGCATGATAGATCGATTGGCGAGGATGACTGCTCGAAGGCTCCAATCAATATCGAGCTCTAGCATAATTTGATCTATAGGTTGTGGGATACATGGAAAATGACCTGGGATTGTTTAGTGTATATCTCCAGATAGGGTCATAGGATGGATGATGGATATGGTGGATTCTACAAGCAATTCTCTGGCCTAGTCCAAAATCCTTAGCTTTGTTAGCTACTATATCCAACAGGGATAACTGTGTGATGATAATAGGTAGAAGTGGAGTGGATCTGAATACTAATGTGCGTAAACTAGCGTCAACGTCGGATTGACCTATGGACTTGTTGGGTTGTGGGATTTGTGAATCACAACCGTAGATTTGTGGTTGTTGTGGACCTACTATGGTCATGTGTAGAATCAGTCCCTAATCCCTAGTATCCAATAGTCGTATGCATTTTTGGCCTCTATGTTCAGAATTAACAGTTGTGTAATCTTTTCAGAGTATCTTATAGGCATTCTTGCAACCTGAATTCTTAAGCTAGTGTCTATATCAGTGAGAATATCTCCTGTGTCTTATTGTGGGACCAAAGGATCACAACTGAATGTTTTCTCTCTTTCAAGCCCTCCTACGGTCATCATGCAAATGTTTATCTAGGGTAACATGTAGTAGTTTGGCTAGCTTGACGTAATATGTGTGCTTGGTCGTCTTGTATGTTTAACCCTCTTAAGCGTGAGCTGATCTATTGTAAGTCTGTTGTTGTTCGGAAGATTTGGATTTTAAGATTTGGTATATATCAGTTATTGCTATGACAAGATTAGGTTGAGGCACGATAGGCTTGAATACGTATTATCTAGTCTCCTAGGTCTCGTGATTGTCATGCAAAAGGAAATTATATAAAGCTAACTAATGACAAAATAAATTGACTATGCAAGATATATCTATGTATATTCCTAAATCTGATATTTTGATAAACTACTAAACAAAATTTAAAAGAGCAATTATCTAATATATCTAGAAATTGACAACTAAACTAATAACGAAATTAAAACAAACAAAGCAGTTGAGTATAGCTACTTGTTTGTGTAGTTGTGAATCTATTCTAAGTAACCAAATAACTGATCTAATCTATTTGAAAGACTCTCGATCCTACCTCAGAAGTGAGGAGTGAATCATAGTTTCTCAGAAACTATCAATCCCCACAGCTTCCCTAGCAATATCGAAAGTAAAATTAACTGAAATGAAATGATTGGCTACTCTACTTGATATGCTTTAACTAGAACTTTGAAAGCTTGAACCTAGATTTTTGCAGAATAGTGGCGAATCCGATGGTGTGTGGCCTTGTCCCCTCAGTGTGATTTCCTCATTCTTTCGTGCTCACGTGGATCCAGAAAAGTGTGTAATGCTAGCATCAGCAGAAGTAGATATGGGACAATGACAACTTAGGATGCAGACTGAATACAATGCGAGTAGGAGAGGGATAGCGCAAGAGAACAGAGCTTGGCTTATGTAATTCCTAGTGGGATTTATTATGAGTCATGCAACATAAAATGTCTAGAACCTGAAACTATCCTATTTGATGAGAAGAACCTGCAAATTTAATGGCTTCCTACTGAAAATCGAACTATCCTACTCCAATTGATTTGATGAAATAATAAAAAGCACTTGCACAAGGAGAATATGTGGCTTTCTAATAGCTAAAGAATACTAACCATGCATATAACAAATGAAACTATGAATTCTAAGAAAAATTGAAAGGCTAAGCTATTGAAATGAGAAATTCAGAGGCAAATTTGAGGGGCCATTTGCTTGAGCACAAGCCAACTATTTATAGAATCCCATTTACCCAAAGGTGAAAACCAAATTGATCTCTTAAACCATAAACAATGCCAAAACACTATTCCAGGGAACCAGAATCATAAATACAAGCAAAGGAAATGAAAAAAGTTGGTAAACGTTGAAAATTTACATGAGTCACGTTAAAAGAGCATTCTGGAAAACACGTGAAGGACCGTCACCCGAGTAGGGTGGCGTTCTGAGATCGCCACCCTAGCTGGGTGGTGGCAGTCATGAGACCAAAGCTGCAGCAGGCGCTCAGTAGGGCGGCGGTTTTGTCATCAAGACCGAAAAGCAAATAAAAAGAGGGGGAAAGGAAAAGAAAAGCACGCAGGGCTAAGTGGGGCATGCGGGATGTTAACACATACTTGGAGAGCTTTTCTAGATCCCGAACACCTTACGAGGAGACTTGTATCATCATTGGGGCACGTGTAACATTGTTCCAGCGGTGTAGTACCCTATAATTTTGGGTATGTACATATTTCCCCCTTGAAGAAGTGTTTTAGCCATGAAGAGGCATAAAATGGTGGGTTTGAGTATGGTGGTCCCGAAATGGGAAATTAGAAGTTATACCTGATACGTCCGTGTGTCGAAATGACACCATCCAAAATTCCCACCACCTGCAAAATGAAAAGAGAATTCAAGTGCAGATAGACAAAATAGATCGAAAAATAAACACTAAAATATTATGAAATGAGGACGTACCATTTGTGCGGGGATAAGAACTTACCTCTCCATCGGTGCTCCAAACCTATGAAAAGGGGCATTCAAAACAAGTCAGGTTGTTATATATGTAAAAGTGGGCCCATTTTCCTATTCATTTGCATGTGTTGATTTGGTTGATTTTGAGCTCTGGGACCCACGGTGACGGTTTCTCACGAGAGTATATTCAAAATGTTCGGGATGAGATAGTGATCATGCCTCCATGAGCATAACACCAACCCATGAGATCACAGGTTAGTTTTTCTCGATTTACCGTTTTTTCCCCCAAAATGTTAAAATGGTGAAATCTTTGTCATGGGGGATTATTTTTGAAAATGCTAGTTTTAATAGGGTCAACTAGGGGGCACCTACTGGGTAGGCTTTGTTTGAGTCAAAACAGTCTTTATTTTGCATTTTTAGCTACTTTTAGGGCACATGACCCGCATGGGTTTTCGGGACACGACCGCTGCCCTAAGTAGGGTGGCGGTTACAAGACCACCACCCCCGATCATCAAGGGGGGGTGGTTACAAGACCGCCACCTTTAATGCGGTGATTAAGGAATTTCCGCCTTGCTCAGGGTGGTGGTCTTACACAAAATGTACAAATAATACTTATTTGAATTCGTTTTTGCATTTTTAGCATCCTTTCTTTCTTTCATGATTTTTCTAATGTCACTTGGATACTAAATTGCTCTATTTTGTGTGTTTTTGGGTGTATGCAAGTGAAGAAAGAGTATATCGATGGAGTCGGGAGAGGGAGTGTGATTGGCTTCGGTAGTATTGGATGCCCTTTCTCAGGATGAGCAGGACACTCTTTAGAGGGCCGGTATACTGCGCATATCACGGGTCCCGCATGTTGCACCGTCTAGTCACATACTTTGTGACTTATTTTCATATTGGGATGCAGATCGGAACACTTTCCGATTACTAGGGGTTTGGGGTGAGTGGACCATTACTTTGGAGGACGTTTACCATATCTTGGGGGTCCTGATTATTGGGAGACGACTCACTCTTGAGACAGCAAGGTCACGGGCTCAGACAACACAGTGGGCCTCATATATGGGAGATGCAGTTATCTCCACTAGTTCGAAGAAGGGGGTGAGGGTCCAATCTATCCCTAGCCTACCTATCCCCTTAATTCATCAAAGCCATTATGGGGATCCTTGCCTCGAGATTGATCAGGATAAGGAGGAGACACCTTATTATATTGTTGGTCCCCCCCATCATTCGGGGCATAGATTGAGGGGCATGTTCAGATTTATGCAGGGTGGGGAGCTAACATTCTTGGGACCACCTATCATGATTTGTACCGGGTGGTCCGTTTACAGGGGCATTCATTGAGCCATCCAACCCTAGTTATGAGCTGGGTCTATGAGCGTATCATCCCTTATGGGAGAGGTGTAGAGGTGGTAGATCTCAAAGCTGTGAGGGAAACCAGATGGATAGACATGTTGGTGCTCAGAGCACCTCACCGGCCCCCGCCTCCTCCTTGACCACTGATGACATGGAGGCCACACCTTATCAGGCCATGGTAGGTTTATGGGGCAAGGAGGCTCTTACTTTGATTTCTTGCTCCACCACAGGGTAGCTTGTTGACAGGATGGGGAGGGTGGAGATACATCTTTTTGGTCGAGTGCCTCTGCAAGTTTGGCCTTCCATACGTGGGTATGCTTCCCCTAGTGGTACCGGTATATAGATCAGTCCGGGAGGCTAGAGGAGGTCCTAGAGGCCGGGTTGGATAGTTGTTACTCCTGGTGTCCCCATTGCAGCTAGGAGGGTAGTACAAGCTCGAGGGAGAGCCGGTGCTCCTCAGGCACCCTTACTTCAGATTGCCACCGGTCCCACCCACAGCAGTGATGACCCCATTGACATAGACTTTGAGTCCGAGGAGTTCACAGGGGGGGAGACGGAGGAGGAGACCGAGGCTAAGGTTAGTGAGTCGGGTGGAGAGGAGGACAATGATCTTGAGTGGCATAACACTCAGGATATTTTACAGGCAGAGAGGGCAGAGAAGAGTGCGGAGAAGGTGACTGCGGTTCGGAGGAACCACTCTCTCGGGCTTGGGTGGAGAGGATGAGTCCGTAGTAGGACGTTATGTGGCCCCATGCATAGGAGGAGCGCACCAGTGAGTGATGGCATTTGTGGTGGTGGTGTGCCGACCTAGAGATCCATCTTGGAGGCAGGAGATCCGAGTGAGTTATCATCCTTCTTTTTAATGTTTGTTTCTAGTTAGAATTTCCTTAGTTTCTATCTATCCTTTTGTTTACATTTGTTTCTATTTCTCTTATTATTTCTAATTAGGTTTTTTCCTTTGCTTGCAGAGACTATTGATGAGTGGCAAGACCTAATTCACCTGGTATGCACTGATACCCTGATGATCCCTATGGAGAAGACCCACGCGGAGCTGTCCATGGATGCAGGGGAGCCTTCAGCAGCCGGTAGGCATACCGATGTTTTTTCCCTATCTGGCATGTGGCTAGGATGGTGACTTCCCTCCATACCGAGCTAGCAGGGTATAGGACAGCAGAGCACCTGATGAGGAGTCACTCTCATGGCGAGGCCGCAGCTGCTCCTCGGGACCATGAGCCCTCTGTGCACTCAGAGCACCGGCGTAGCTGGAGTCCTAGACATGGGCGTGCACCCTCAGAGGGATCTCATAGGGGTTGAGAGGTTGTTTGGCTCTCTTAGATCGTTTGTATGATGTATTTGTATTTTCTAGGCTCTTTGAGTGTTTTGACCATGCTTAGTGCATGATGGCATTTATCAGGAAATTTGACTATATATATATATATATATATATATATTTTTTTGGATCAGAATTTTGGCATCAATGTTCTTGTGATTTTCTTTCGTATGTAAATTACAATGTTGTTTTTATATGCCTTTCAGAATGTATGCAATGGAGAACAAATGATACAAATGTTTTCTTTCTTTTTGTATTTTGTGATGCTGATGTATGATAATGTAGACACAACGTGATTTTGAACTTTAGTTTCCATAAGAAATTTTTGGTACTTCATTTTTGTTTTGACAAAATGAGATGATAAACCGGTATGATGAGCAGATGAACTTGCCCCATTCCTATCTCCACGCAACTAGTAAGATGCGAGGGCTCATCACCGAGAGCTAGAAAGGGCACAAGTTGTGAAATTTGTTGAATGGTAGTGATGAGAGATAGACAAAGATTTGGTGGAACCAAATTAGGATGCTACAAACCTATTCTACTTAAGTGACTCCATAGTTTAGAATGCTACTTGTTTTTTGCAGTTTATCTAGACTTAGATCCGTAGATGGCCTCATGGTTGACAAAATATGGTTTTTAGGGTTTTTAACTCTCTTAGAGTTTTGAACATTTGATTCATTTATTTTTGACTCAAGATTTCAAAGGTTCATTTGAATTGTTTGCTGACTACCTTCAATGTTTATTGTTAAGAGGACCCCCCATACCCTGCCCCATGCTACTAGTTAGAAGCATGGGCTTATCACCATGGACAAGGTACAGGTGAGTAAGGGCATTCCCATCCTTTCCCAACCCTACGTCACTAGTAAGAGACACAATCTCATCACCGAAGGTTGGTAGGGCAAGGAAATGTGTAAAAATAAAATTTTCTGTTTGATCTATATTTGACTTGTTTATTTGAGCAAAATGTCAGTATGTTCTTACTTCCAAAGAGATATGCATACGGGATAGATGTGACACGATGAAGCTTCTAGAACAGACCATAGGTAAGACACCTATCCTAGGGAGAAACCAAAAGTGAAAACAAGCATGCAGACCTTGGTATGATTACCGTTAAGACTTTGTCATATCTAGCTTTGTATGGATGAAATGATTCTGAAATGGTGATGATGTTATGAAAATGAAGAAGTATGATTTGAAAGCTAATGTCAATATCATCAGAAGCTTGTAATGAATTGATTTGGGAATAAGTTCCTTGATCACAAGATTTGTATGAAATAAGTGAATGAAATGAACCTAACTACATGAAGATGCAATGTAGATATAATTATATAGATAGTGCTGGTCACTTATGCATAGAATCGCTTAAGGTGTAGGGAATTGACAGTTTCACCAAATTCCTCACCCTCCAGTGTGCATAAGAGATATGCACCATTTCCATAGTCCTTCATGACTCGGTATGGGCCCAACCATTTGGGCCGGAATTTCCTCCCTTCACCGGTCTTTTTATCGATCCGGTTGTCTAGTCTTAGAACTAGATCACCTTCATATATGTCTCGTTCATAGACCTTCTTGTTATACTGCCGAACATCCGGTCAGCATAGACTCTATGCCACTGTTTAGTGTCTATCTATCCGGCCTCATCTAGGTTTTCTAGTTAAGACAGACGTGATTCTCTATAAGCTTCTTCATCCAGAATCCCTTGTAATGAGATGCGGAGACTAAGTATTTCAACCTCAAGTGGGAGAACTGCTTCCGCTCCGAATACCAACGAGAAAGGAGTTGCTCCTGTTGGTGTTATTATTGAGGTTCGGTTGGCCCATAAGGCCAAGTATAACTTTAAATGCTAACATTTTTTGTTTTCTTTCACCATTTTAAGAAGAATTTCTTTCAATGTTTTGTTTGTTACTTCAACCTGTCCGTTGGCTTGAGGGTAATACAGGGAGGCTGTATGATGGTTTATTTTAAATTTATTGCATAATTCACGAACCTCGTCATTCTTAAAAGAAGTCCCATTATCTGTGATAATGATTTATGGGACACCGTACCTATAAATGATCTGGTTCAAAATGAACTTGGCGATCACGGAACCTGGTACAGTGGTGAGAGGCATAGCCTCTACCCATTTGGTAAAATACTCGGTGGCCGTGATTATGAAGTTATGGCTGTCTGTAGATGAGGGAGAGAATTTCCCTATCAAATCTAGCCCCCACATAGAAAAGGGCCATGGAGTAGCGATTGGTTATAGAGCTTGTGCCGGCATGTGAATCTCGTGGGAGAATTCTTGGCATTTATGACACCTACGTACAAAATCTACCGCGTCATGTTCTAGAGTGGGACATAAATAGCCCATCTAATGTATTTTTTGAGTGGTGGCATGACCACCGAAGTGGCCTCCACATATTCCACTATGAGATTCATGGAGAATCTTCTTGGATTCTTTTGTGTTAACACACCTTAGAAGCATTCCATCGAAAGCCTTACGATAGAGAACTTGTTCTATAATAATGTATTTAGCTACGATAATGCGTAACCACCTTCTTTGTTGCAGCGTAGCATTTTCTAGATATGTATGGTTCATGATATAATTAATAATATCAGTATACCAAGGACATTCAGAGATGGGAGGTCTAGTTTCAACGTAATATATGCATTCATCGGGAAAGTCCAAATCGACTAGATCACCTCCATCTAATGGGTTGTCAGCTAACCAATATGCTATGATTTGTCCCTTAACGGACTTTTGATTTACAAAAGTTAATTCAAATTCACCCATTAAGGTCATAAAGCGTCCAGCCTTCTTAGACAAGGACCCTTGTGTGAGGAAGGTTCGTAAATGGTCTATTTTTACAATGACCCTCGTTTCTTGATTTAGCATGTAATGTCTTAAGCGTTTGGTTGTGAAGACTATGGCAAGGCACTCTCATTCTACTTGCATATAGCATGTTTCATAATCGAGTAACGTGCGGCTTATAAAATAAATCACGCATTCTCTCTTGTCATCGTCTTCTTGAGCCAGCATACAGGCTAGTGAGACATTGGTAGCTCGTGAATATAAGATTAAAGGGCGGTCTGGTTTAGGTGGCATTAGCATGGGTGGTGACAACAGGAAATGCTTAACTGCTTCAAAAGCCTCCTTGCAGTCTTCGGTCCAATTGATATTGTACTCTTTCTTGAGTAGATTGTTGATTGGATGAATGGCAAAGCTTAAGTCTGGGATGAATCTTCAGATTGCACCGAGTTTCCCAAGAAATGACTTGATTCCAGATTCATCCGATGGTGGGATCATTTCAAGAACAACGCATATTTTAGCTAGGTCTACATCAATCCATCATGACGATATAATGTATCCTAGGAGCTTCCCTCCTATCACACCAAATACGCATTTTTCTAGGTTTAGTGTGACTCTGTATTCTATCAAACATGAAAGAATGATACGGAGCACTTCGAGTGATCACAGCGCTTCCTGGCCTTGTCCAACAAGTCATCTACATAGGATTCCATGATCTTGTGAATAATATTGTGAAATATGAATGTCATTTCCTGCTGGTATGTGGCGCCAGTGTTCTTAAGAATGAATGGCATAACAGCATAGCAATAGGTTCCCCAAGGAGTTATAAATGTGGTTTTGGCTTGGTCTTGTTTGGATATTCTGATTTGATTGTATCCTGAGAATCCATCCATGAGAGACAGAAGCTCAAAGCCAGTTGTTGTGTCAATGATGACATCAATGGATGGTAATGGGAAGTCATCCTTGGGGCACGCTTTGTTAATGTCTCATAAATCTATGCAAATGCGTATCTTCCCATTCTTTTTGAGAATGGGAACGATATTAGATATCCATTGAGAATAATTGACTGGCTTGATGAATCCTACTTGGAGGAGTTTCATTACTTCTTCCTTTACCATGAGAGCCACCTTGGGTTTCATTGGTCTCAATTTTTGTTTAACTAGATTTGCATCTGATTTGGTGATGAGGTTATGTACCACGATGTGTGGTGTAACCCCTATCATTTCTTTATAATTAAACACGAAAGCCTTCTGATGTTCTTTGAGGATTCAAATGTGTATTTCTATTTCTTCTAGAGTTAACGAAGATCCTAGTTTCAAGATATTTGGGTCTTCCTCCATTCCAATGTTAATATCAATTGTTTCTTCGATTAAAGAAGCGTTACCTTCTTCAAACTCAGGCAGGGCTGGAGGTAATTCCAGATCATCTCCATTCTCTACTGTGTACATGCTGAGTTCTTTTTGTGGGGGAAGCTCTATCATGGGATTTCTGAAGTAGGAAGATGAATGTGGGATTAAGGATGAATCTACCTCATGATGGGTGAGATGTAACGTTGCATAGGTGTTTAAGTAATCCAGAGTGGCTCTATCACTATCAACGTGGTCTAGGATAATAGAGTCATTCTCGGCTATGTTTTTAAAAGGGTTTGACATTGTTTTCACTAATGGTTCAGTACGAAGGGATACCATGAAATGGGTATCTTCTAACTCACTGTTTGGGGTGAAGTGTGACGCTGAGGTTGCTATAGAATCTGTAAGAATATTTTGTTCTCGCGGGATTGCTTCAATGGATATGAAGTTGAATTCTTTTCTCAAAGTTAATACCACTATTTTGTAGAGCTGTAAATGTTCAGCTGGTCTCATACACCTCAGAGACTTGGTTTGCTACTAATTGAGAGTCTCCTAACACCCTGATGTCGTTAACACCGAGCCTTTTAGCTATGATGAGGCCAAGGAGGAGGGATTCATACTCCGTGCCATTGTTTGTACATTTGAAATTTAGTTTAAAGGAGAATGGTAGGATCTTTCCCTCAGGAGAAGTAAAGACCACACCTGCCCCAGCTCCATAACGACATCTTGCTCCATTGAAATGGAGAGTCCAATATTTAGTTGGGAAGATGGATGTTGGGACATTCGCTACGTCAATTTTTCTTCTTCTTGCCATTTCTACCATGCAGAGATCCTCTGCTGAAGAGCACCAACACCTAGGTATATCCCATACCTACGAATCAAATGGTAAGAAAATTGGTAGATCCTATTCTAGTAAGTCGACAATTTTCGTAGTAGTTCCTAATGATACTATTTCTACAATGTTAGTCTCATCCTTGAGGTCCAAGATAGTCTTGATTAGGCTCATAGTCTCAAGATCTACTATAGGTATCAATTTTTCTTTGGTTTCACATCGGTTAATTTATTAAGTTGGTTTGTTGGGAGTTCAAACTCGAGTGAATGCCCGGTCTTTTCTTTAAGTCACTAGGTGTATATCAAATGGTTTTGGATCACCTTTGGCTATGAATACCTTTCCTAAGTGTAAGAACCTTACTTCTTGAAATAATGTAGAAGGGATTGCCTTCATACGGTGTATCCATGGTCGGTGAGGATCATATTATAATTGGTTTTCTGATCTATAATATAAAACTCAATCAGAATTATTTTTGGTCTAAGGTAACTGGTATTATTATAATTCTAATCGAAGTAGCCTTAAGGCTATCATAGCCTCTTATCGTATACCGAGTCGTGGAACAATTTGTTTCTCCATACCCTAGTTTTTAAGGAAAGAGAAGGGGACTATGTTAACTGTTGCCCCATCGTCAACCATTGCGCGCTCAACATAATTGTTATAAACCCACACTTGCAAATGTAAGGCTAGATCACCTCTGCATGCCATCTCAACGTTTGTTGGAATTTTGTTTATTTCGAATATAAACTCGGTATCCATATTGGCTGCCCTGAGGGTAGATATCAAAGTCTATATGGTTTACTGTGTTTCGGGAGGTGGAGTGATGTTAATTAAGTGACCTAAATCTAGTGCCTCTAAAAGAGCAGCCCTGTGGGCAGGAGAGTTCCTTAGAAAATCCAAAAAGGAGATGTGAGAGAAAGTTTTTGTTAGGTCATTAATTAGATCATAGGTGCCTACGGGTTTCACTAATATTTTTTGGATGTTATCTGTCTCTCAGCGAGTAACTTGGACTTGGCCGAGAGGAATACTCTTGTGTCCTTATTATAGCTTTCACGGGTAGTTCGGTATCTAATTATACTAAACCGACTATCTTGGATCGTGGTGACTTCCTAATTATGGTGCAACAGGTGGATTTAATGAAGTCGAGGTTTCATAATCATTATTTCCTACCATTACACCTTTGTTCGTCCCATTTGGATTTAATTTGTTGTTATTGTGACTTGGGAGCGCATTATTGAAGATCTTGAGGGGAGAATTCTAAGGGAAACTGCCCCTATAAAAGTATTTAGTGCTGGTGACACAGGATCGCCAATAACATATCTATGAAAAGTTGTCTTTTCTCCTCTGGCAAACATTACATGAATTTATTATAGTGATGGCATGTTCTAGTGTCGCAGCCTTGAATCTTGTGAAAACCAGAATACGATTTGGGATTGTAATTTCTAGGTTGCTGGTTTGGCGTATATTGTGGTCCAAAACTCTGATCAGACCATTGTCTACTAGGATTAAGGTTTTGTATTTTTTTTTTGTTTTTGGTTTTGGTTTTGATTTTGATATCTAGTTGAGTTTTGGCTTGGGCTCGTGTCATATCCTCCATTGTTGTTGTTGTTATTGTGGATGATTAAAATCCACAAAATTGATTGTTGGGGTAAAGTTGTTTTGTTGATTGTTAACCAGTGGTGGAGTATTTAGAACATTGACCTTTTTAGCTTGGTCAGTTACCCCATCGGTTGTTGTGCCATGATTTTTGTTAAGGATTTTAGGTCCTTGATTGATGTTTGTGGTAGTAGGGTAAGTCGTAGTATTCTGGTTGGGGGTGATTAACCTCCTGTTTTCTCCATACATCTTGCGACCCGTTATCTATGGCGCTTGATCTATTCGGAGAGTGCTCTCAAGTACTTCATCATAAGTCCTTAGTGGGAACTTCTAGACTTCTTCCTTCACCTCTCTGTTGAGAGAATGAAGGAATAAATTCACATAGCTCCATTTGGTCCATGTTTGGAGCACTGGCCAAAGAATAAAGGATTGTATGCCATCTCTAGATGAAATGAGTGACAGATTCATTTTGGTCTTGTTTAATGTGAAAGAATTCCCTGATTCTTATTCTTAACAATTTGTTCATGTCAAATGCTTTAATGAACTCTGAAACGAGTTGTTTAAACGAATGGATGGAAGCTTCAGGTATTCTGTAATACCAATTGAGGGCGATGCCCTCTAAGGTTTTGGGGAATATTTTGGCAACAACCCCATCCCAAGGAAGCAGTTCTTCGAATGGCTGTGACATAGGCCTTAATGTGTGTATTTGGGTCTCCCTCCCCTTTTATTTGGGAAAATCAGAAGAGGTCTCGGAAGCATGATGCTTCGTATGGTGAAGTCTAAGGGCTCTTTCAAATACTCTGAGTAAGTCCCTATCGCATAGGTTTTGACCATTGATGGTGCCTATTGAGGGGGAGGAGGTGGAATGGGTTGCTGATACGGCATAGCATATGCATTTGCAGGGGCATAAGAAAGCCCCTGTGGTTGAGCAAGCATTCTAAGAGAGGAGAACATATCTCCTTGTGGTGACTTAGAGTACATGTTTAAGTATGAAGGAGTATTCCCCAAGAGTGGATTGTGTTGTACAAGACTAGGAGGTATCATATTCTCCACCCGAATGGTGTTAGAGGTTATGGTTCTAGTTGGTGTTTGTTGTGAATACTGAGGAGGCATGCCCAACGTGCCTATTCCTGTGAGGAGGTCTACTTAGCTAGGATGATGTGGAGGATTGGAATTTCCTGCCTGCATGAATTGAGTTGTTTGACTCACTTGAGCAAGTTCTAACCCTCTAACTCTTTCTACTAAAGTCAAAATGACTTCATTTGGTGAAGTCACAGTATTTGGCCTTGGTGGTGGTTGTTGTATATTCTAAGGTTGTATAGGCATGTGATACCCCATTATGAATTGATCGTTGTCTTACCAAGTTTCACCGAGGGAATTTCCTATAGGTAGTGGCATGGAGGTGTTTTCTTGAAAAGAGACCTTGGATCGTGTTTGTAAACTTCTTATAGGTGGGTACATACTCCCATAGCATTGTTCATTCCTAGTGTAACACACTGAATGTTCATCATCTAAAACCAGGTATGGATCTGATTGTCTGCTAATTTGTGGTCTAAAAACACCTGAGGAGACGAACTAGATTCTCCTGTGAATGTCATATTGTTCGAGCTTGAAGGCTCTGTTTGTTGCATTTGTGTGAGTTGATCCAACTTCTCTATTTGGAAAGATGAACTATATCTAGTCCTTGGAGGTGGAGCTTGTTTTGATAATTGGTTATTTGAATAATTGTCACCCCATACTGAGAGCGAGGGCGATGCTGTCTATTCATTTGAGCGTAGTATGCCTCAAGACCTAGGAGAGGTCTTCCATATACATCAAATCCTGACATATTCGAGGGGTATATGAATACCCATGCAGAATAATGGGAAAGAGCGAAGGTGGAAGAAAGAGGTAATAAAGAAAAGGGGAAGCACTGGTGGTTCATGTCGGGTTCACCAATTTTGTTGGTGAAGCTGATGTGAAGGAAAATGATGCGGAAAAGATGAAAAGTATACTAATGGGAAGAACATGTAGCAATATGACTCGAACCATAAAGTAGGAATTTCACGTCGGGTTCACCAATTTTGTATGATGGAAAAGTGACAAGTGCACATGGGAATCTACAAGTAACTCTTCCTCGCACCCAACCTCCCGAGGTCATGCCGAGACAATCGGTGGGGATGGACTATGCATGGGGTATGGGTAAACTAGTTAGGAAATCTTATATCTTCGACACGCACTAATGGAATCTACGAATCTAAGGCAAAGAAGGCCCTCCTAACCTAAACTGGTGTGATAGATCGGTCGGCGAGGATGACTTCTCGAAGGCTCCAATCAATATCGAGCTCTGGCGTAATTTGATCTATAGGTTGTGGGATACGGGAAAATGACCTGGGATTGTTTCGTGTATATCTCCAGATAAGGTCATAGGATGGATGATGGATATGGTGGATTCTACGGGTGATTCTTCGGCCTAGTCCTAGAAATCCTTAGCTTCGTTAGCTACTATATCCAATAGGGATAACTGTGTGATGATAATAGGCAGAAGTGGAGTGGATCTAAATACTAATGTGCGTAAACCAACGTCAACGTTGGATTGACCTGTGGACTCATTGGGTTGTGGGATTTGTGAATCACAACCGTAGATTCATGGTTGTTGTGGACCTGTTATGGTCATGTGCGGAATCAGTCCCTAATCCCTAGTATCCAATAGTCGTATGCCTTTTCAGCCTCTATGTTCAGAATTAACAGTTGTGCAATCTTTTTAGAGTATCTTACAGGCGTTCTTGCAACCTGAATTCTTAAGCTAGTGTCTATATCAGTGAGAATATCTCCTACATCTAGTTGTGGGACCAAAGGATCACAACCGAATGTTTCTCTCTTTCAAGCCCTTCTACAGTCATGTGGATGTTTATCTAGGGTAACCTATAGTTTGGCTGGTTTGACCAGAATATGTGTGCTTGGTCGTCTTCTATGTTTAACCCTCTTAATTGTGAGCTGATCTATTGTAAGTCTGTTGTTCGGAAGACTTGGATTCTAAGATTCTGGTCTATATCGGTTATTGCTATGAAAAGATTGGGTTGAGGCATGATAGGCTCGAATACGTATTCTCTGGGCTCCCTAGGTCCCGTGATTGTCATGCAAAAGGAAATGATATAAAGCTAACTAATGATAGAATAAATCGACTACGCAAGATATATCTATGTATATTCCTAAATCTGATATTTTGATAAACTACTGAACAAAATTTAAAAGAGCAATTATCTAATATATCTAGAAATTGACAACTAAACTAATAACAAAATTAAAACAAACAAAGCAAAGTGAGTATAGCTACTTGTCTGTGTAGTTGTGAATCTATTCTAAGTAACCAGATAACTGATCTAATCTATTTGAAAGACTCTCGATCCTACCTCAGAAGTGAGGAGTGAATCATAGTTTCTCATAAACTATCAATCCCCACAGCTTCCTAGCAATATTGAAAGTAAAATTAATTGAAATGAAATTATTGGCTACTCTACTTGATATGCTTTAACTAGAACTTTGAAAGCTTGAACCTAGATTTTACATAATAGTGGCGAATCCGATGGTGTGTGGCCTTGTCCCCTTAGTGTGATTTCCTCATTCTTTCGTGCTCACGTGGATCCAGAAAAGTGTGTAATGCTAGCATCAATAGAAGTAGATATGGGACAATGGCAGCTTAGGATGCAGACTGAATACAATGCGAGTAGGAGAGGGATAGCGCAAGAGAACAGAGCTTGGCTTATGTAATTCCTAGCGGGATTTATTATGAGTCATGCAACATAAAATGTCCAGAACCTGAAACTATCCTATTTGATGAGCAGAACCTGCAACTTTAATGGCTTCCTACTGAAAATCAAACTATCCTACTCCAATTGATTTGATGAAATAATAATAAAGCACTTGCACAAGGAGAGTATGTGGCTTTCTAATAGCTAAAGAATACTAACCATGCATATAACAAATGAAACTATGAATTCTAAGAAAATTTGAAAGGCTAAGCTATTGAAATGAGAAATTTAAAGGTAAATTTGAGGGCCATTTGCTTTAGCACAAGCCTAACTATTTATAGAATCCCATTTACCCAAAGGTGAAAACCAAATTGATCTCTTAAACCATAAACAATGCCAAAACACTATTCTAGGGAACCAGAATCATAAATACAAGCAAAGGCGGTGAAAAAAATTGGTAAACATTGAAAATTTATATGAGTCGCATTAAAAAGAGCATTCTGGAAAACACATGAAGGACCATTTGCCCTAAACAAGGTGGTGGTCACGAGACCCTTGCCCCTTTAGATGGCATGGTGGTGGTTTCGTCACTAAAGACCGAAAAGGAAAGAAAAAGAGGGGGAAAGGAAAAAGCAAAGCACGCAGGGCTAAGCGGGGCATGCGGGATGTTAATGCATACTTGGAGAGATTTTCTGGATCTCGTAACACCTTGCGAGGAGACCTGTATCATCATTGGGGCACGTGTAGCGTTGTTTCGGTGGTGTAGCACCCTCGATTTTGGTTACGTACGGTAACATGTTGTAACTTTATTTATCTAGAAATAATCAAATTATAGAATACATAGTGGGTGCAATATTTATAGATATTACACAACCATAATGTAAACAAACTATTGTTGCATAGTTTCAATAAATATACCTTTACGTGTTGTAATAAAAAGTAGTGCGTGAATTAAACAAATATGAATGTTATAACAATATAACCATACAACATAATATAAACCACCTATTTACCCAAGTAACAAACTAATGACCAAAATAAAAACTAAGTTACCTATGGTAAAAATTAACTAAGGTAATATACTATTACATTGTATAATTACCTATAATATGTTTTACCTAATAAGTGGAGAGCCCTAATCCTTGTTTTGGGAGGCGGAGGGACAACCCAACCCCTAAGGCTGGCTAAAGGTAGCTTAGAGGATCTCTTTTTAGAAGGAAGACCACATAATAATCGACATGCATGGCTAAACAAGTGGTGCTGGGAATGGCTCCATTGCCCACCACCTCTTTGGTGTTCATTATCATTACCACATGGTGGGGAGCATTGAGACGAGGATGAAAAGTCATAGGAAACATTGTAGGGGTCATCACCCTAATGACACAAGATTGTTTACATATGTTTCACCTCCATTTCCACCTTGTTATCCTAGACTTGAATCTATAACAAAACGTTAGTGGTAACTATACAACAAAAAAGTGACATGCGAGGATGATAATCAGCAAGTGACCTTCCTGTACCCAAACTCCGAGGAGTCGTGCAAGGCGTCCGGTGGTTTGAAATGCGGATGACTTAGATGAAGTCGCATTTGGGATTATGGTCAATTTTCTATGATAGAAAAGCTACAGGTGAGGATGAGAATTGGCAAGCAACTTTCCTAAAGCTAACTATGGGAGGATCAGTGACTAAGATCTGGTAGTGTGATCTCCTGGTAGTTGGAATGAGAAAGGGGAGATTTAGAGGCTATGAATGGGTAGCATAAATTCCCTATGGTTTATCCTCCTAACTAGAATTTAAGTGTTTAATCTAGTTTGAAAACTCTGAATTAAATTATACTAAAAATAACAATTTATACTACTGCTGAAAGGAAAACTAATCTAAACAAAATACACGATTGAAATATTATAATTACAAACAACTTATTCAAAATACTTTTATACTAAAACTAAACAAGCGAGATAACCTGGTGTGGTTATCCACTTGTGTAAATGTGTGAACATAGATGAAAGACAACTAATTAACTTAATTAAAAACCTTCAATCTTACCTTAGAAGTGAGGAACAAATCATAGCTTCTCAGAAACTATCATTCCCCACAAGTTCACTGACAATATTGAAAGCGAGCTTAACTGAAATAAAATGATTCACTACTCTATTTGATACGTTATAACTAGAACTTTGATAGCTCAAACGTGGAGTTTATAGAATACTGGTAAATCTAATTGTGTGTGACTTTGTCCCCTCAGTGTGATCTCCTTGTTCCTTCGTGTTCTCGTAAATCTAGAAAAGCGTGTATATGATAAATCAACAAAAGAAGGTACTCGAACAATGGTAGTTTTGGATATAGACTGAATACAATGCGAGTAAGAGAGGGATAGTGCAAGTGAACAGAGCTTGACTATGCAATTCCTAGCGGGATTTATTGTAGGAATACAACACAAATACACCGAGAGTTCTAGAAACTATCTTTTGTGACTAAACAAAACCTGCAACTCTAAATGGATTCCAATCTAAGAATGAAACTACCTTACTCTAAACTGACTTGCATGGAACATCAATGAAGCAAGATTGAAATAAGAAGATCAAATGACCTCTAAATAGAAAAAGGAAGACTAATAATGGATGTAAAACATGAAACTATTAGAATTCTAAGAAAGAAATGCAAAAGACTCGAATGATTAAACAGATAAGAAGAGGGGCATTTGTTTGAAAACAATTTGGTTATTTATAGAAAATGCATTCACTTGAAGGTAACTTGGAATGAAACTCTTTTACCATTAAAAAAGTGAAAAAACTATTCACAGGGTGGCCAAAACATAAATGCAAAGAAAATTAGCTGAAAAATGTGGATAGAAATTGAAATTTTACGTTTGACGCGATCATTGGAACTTTCTAAAAATGCATACTGGGACCGCTACCCTGCACTGTCTGGGGCGGCGGTCTCGTCACTTAAGACCAAAATGCAAGGAAAAAGGGGGGCAGAGGGAAGAACAAAGCACGCAGAGGCTAGGTGAGGCATATGGGATACAAACATATACTTGGCAAGATTTTCTAGATCCCGAACACCTTACGAGGAGACTTGTATCATCATTGGGGTATGTGTAACATCTTTCAGCAGTGTAGTACCCTACAATTTTGGGTACGTACATATTGCCCCCTTGGAGAAGCATCTTAGCCATGAAGAGGTGTAAAATGGTGGATCCGAGTATGGTGGTCTTGAAATGGGGAGTTAGGAGTTATACCTGACACACTCGTGTGTCGGAAAGTCGCCATCCAAAATCCCGCTATCTGCAAAATGAAAAAGGGGACTCAAGTGTAGATAGATAAAATAAATTGAGAAATAAAACTAAATTGATATGAAATGAGGACTTACCATCTGTGTGGGGTTTAGAACTTACCTCCGTTGATGCTCCAACCCTACGAAAGACATTCAAAATCACTTTTAGAAAGCTATATATATATAAAATGAACTCATTTTACTATTCATTTGCGTGGATTGATTTGATAGTTTTTGAGCTCTAGGACCCACAGTGATGGTTTTCAATGAGAGTATAGTCAAAAAGTTCATGGTGAGATAGTGATCATGCCTCCGAGAGTGGAACATCGACTGCGAAGTCTCAGGTTAGTTCTTCTCAATTTATCATTTTTGAACCTAAAATTTAGAAATGATAAAATATTTGTCTTTGGGGGATTACTTTTGAAAATGCTAGTTTTAAATGAGTATCTAGGGGGCGCCTATAAGGTAGGTCTTTATTTTAGTAAAAATGGTGTTTTTGTGCATTTTAATGCATTTTTAGGGCTTGCGATCCGTTCTTAGGTTCGTGATGAACCGCTGCCCGCAGGGGCAATAGTTACGGGACCACCGCGCTAGAAGGTAGTGGTTATGGAACCACCACTCTGCATAGGGTGGCGGTTCACAACAGAATGTAAAAAAAGAATCTTTATTTACTTGCTTTTACATTTTTAGCATTTTTACATGTTCTTGTTAGCTTTTCTAGTCGGATTTTGTTACTAACTTACTCTTTTTGTGTTTTTGGGTGGATGCAGAAGAAGGAGGAATACATCAGATGGAGCCGAGAGAGGGAGTGTGATTGGCTCCCAACAAGTGTTAGAGGCACTCACTCAGGTAGAGTGAGATACTCTTCAGAGGGTGGCATTTGGAGGATTGCATAGGTCCCTCATGTTGCACCTGCTAGTCATATATTATGTGACTTATTTTCATACTTGGGATGCAGATCGGAACACTTTCTGATTTCTAGGAGTTAGGGGTGAGTGGACCATCACCCTAGAGGATGTTTATCGCATATTGGGGGTCCGATTCTTGGGAGGTGGCTGTCTCTCAAGACAAAGTGTCCAGATCTCAGGTGGTTCAGTGGGCCACTTATATGGGGGATGTCGTTGTTTCCATGGGGTCGAAGAAGGGGGTGAAGGTCTGCTCCATTGTTGAGTTAGATATTCTTGTGCTCTGCAAGGCTATCATGGGCATCCTTGCTTTGAGATTGATTGGGGACAAGGGAGGGGACACTCTCTTATATTGTTGGGATCCCATCATTGCACAAATTGAGGGCCATGGCCACGTTTACGCTTGGGGAGTAGACATCCTCGGGACCACCTACCATGATTTATATAGGGTGTTTATACTACAGGGATAGTCATTAAGCCACCCTACTCTTGTCATGAGTTAGGTGTATGAGCACATCACTCCGTATGGGAGAGGTGTACATACAAAGGATCCTAGGGCTATCAGGGTAGTGAGGTGGACAAGGATGACCGTTCTTAGAGTGCCTCACTAGCCAGTGGCCTCTTTGACCACCTTTGTAGACATGGAGGCTACTCCTTATCGAGTGCCATGGTAGGGTTATGGGGAGAGGAGATGTTATATTGATTTCTTGGCACACACTATCGGTTATTTGGTAGACAAGACGGGGAAGTTGGAGATCCGCCCCTTTGATAGAGTACCATAGTAATTTGACCTCCCATAGATCGACATGTTTCCTCGGTGGGGCTAGTATATAGATCTATTCATGAGGCTCGGGAGGTCCTAGAGGCCGGGGTTGGGACTGTGGTTACTCTGGTGTTCCCATCTAGCTAGAAGGGTTGTTCGTGCTCGAGGGGTAGCTAGTGCTCCTTGGGAACCTTTACTTCAGATTATTGCTAGTCCTGCCCATAGCAAAGATGAGCCTATTGACATGGACTTCAATTATAAGGAGTTCACTAGGGGAGAGATAGAGGAGGAGTAGACGGAGGAGACAGAGATTGGAGCTAGTGGAACAGGTGAGGAGGATGATAGTGATTCTGAGTGGTATGATACTCAAGATATCCTGTAGGCCGAGAGGGTGGAGTAGAGCGCAGAGAAGGTGACTTTGATTTCAGAGGAGTTGCCTTCTTAAGATTTAGGGGGAGATGGCAAGTCTGTGGCAGGCCGTCACATTGCTCCAAATGTGGGAGAGGGATGATAGTCAGTGGAAGCTTGGTGGTAGGTGTGGATCCCAGAGATCCTACCTAGAGGCCTGGAGATCCGAGTGAGTTACTACTCCTTTCTCAACTTTTCTTTAGTTAGAATTGTTTTAGTTGTTATTTCCTTTTGTTGTTTTGTTTATCTTTGGTTTTATTTTGGACAAATTTCTAACTTGTGTGTTTCTCCTTTTTATTTGTAGTCGACTGCTGAGGGATGACGAGACTTGATTCACCGGGTGTGTGCTGACACTCTATTGCTCCCTTCTGATGGTACTCAAGCTGAGATAATTGAGGATGTTGGGGAGCCCTTAGCAGTTGGTCTACATATAGATGTCTTTGCCCCTGTCTAGAAGGCGGCAAAGATCATTACCCCTCCTCCGCACCAAGTGGCTAGATATAAGACCGCTGAGTGCTTGATGAGGAGTCACTCTCATAGTGAGACCATAGCTATTGGCCATGATCATGAGCCCTCTATCCATTCAGAGTGTCTTCCCAGTAGGAGTCCTAGGCACATCCATACACCTTCTGAGGGATCTTGTAGAGATTGAGAGATCGTATTTTTTTGTAGTGACCTTTGGTTAGATATTTATACGTTTGTTTTGTATTTTGCAGGCTCATTGAGCATTTTGACCATGCCTTAGTGCATGATGGCATTGTACATGAAACATCATTTATATATATATATATATATATATATATATATATATATATATATATATATATATATATATATCTTTTGATCTAGACTCTCGGTGCCTAGAATTTTGTGACTCATTTCCATATGTATACTAGATGTTTTTAGAGTATTTGTTTTCAGGATTTTCAAAATGTATGCAAATGGATAACAAATGATAGTAAACATAATGTTTTACTTTGTATGCTTTTGTAATGCTGATATGCGATGATGAACACATTGTAGTATTGAACTTTTGACCTCTTTGGGAAATATTTGTGATTTCTTCTTATGTTGGAAAAACATGATGAATGTATGGTGATAAAGAGATGAACTTTCCCCATTCCCAACTCCACTCAAGTAGTAAGATGCGAGGGCTCTACACCAAGAGTTGGGAAGGGCACAAATTTTATGAGTTTGATTTGAATGGAATAATGAGAGACACACAAACAATGACAGAAACCAAAGTTAGACCTACACACTTGCCCTACTCGGAACTACCACCAAGCTTAGAAGCCCACTTACTTTTCATTTTATCTAGACTTAGATTTATAAATGGCAACCTAGTTGACAAAATATGGTTTTGAGGATTTGATCTCTTTGGATTTGGACATTTTTTTACTTAATATAATTTGATTTTCATTTCTAGAATACCAAGATTTGTTAATTTGTGTGAATAGACCCCCACACCCTACCTCATACCACTAGTAAGAAGCATGGGTTTGTCACCAAAGGTAGGATATAGGTGAGTAAGGGAACTTATTTCCTTTCCCAACCTCACACCACCAAGTAAGAGATGTGGGCTTATCACCAAAGGTTGGTGGGGCAAATAAGTGTGTAAAATAAAATATTCTATTTGCTTGGTACTTTTGATTCTATTTGATTTTGACATTTCGATATGTGACTTTGGGATATCCTTTCTTTCAAAGAGACTTAAGAGGGATAGACGTGACACCAGAAGATTCTTGAATGACCGTAGGTAAGGACAACTTCACCTAGTAGAAAGAAAGAGCAAAACCAAGTATGCAGGCCTTGGTATGGTTTTGTCAATACTTGTCTCAGAAACTTGATGAGAAGATTTGAAATTACTTGATGATGTTTGAAGAGATGTGATTTGAATTCTTTTACCAATATTTTCATAAATTTGTAATAGATTGCTTAAGAGTAAGTTCCTTGACCACAATTTTTATGAAATGAGTGGACAAAATGAAACAACTAAATGACTAATGTAATGTAGGTAGATATAATGTATAAGTGGTGATTCTCGATGTCTCATGCGTAAAACCTGTTTAAGATGCAAGGAATTGATGGTTTCACTAAATTCCTCACCTTCCAGTGTGCACAAGAGAGATACACACCATTTCCATAGTCTTTCATGACTTGGTATGGGCCCAACCACTTGGGCCAAAACTTCCTTCCTTCACTATTTTTCTTTTCAATCCATTTGTCTAGTCTTAGAACTAGATCTCCTCATATATTTCTCGCTCATAGAATTTTTTGTTATACTTCCAAAGCACATCCGGTCAGCATAGGCTCAATGTCATTGTTCAGCATTTATCCCTGGCCTCATCAAGGATTTCCAATTGAGAGAGGCATGCTTCCCTGTAAGCTTCTTCATCCAAAATCCCTTGTAATGGGATGCGAGACCGGGTATTTCAACCTCAAGTGGGAGAACCGCACGCCTCGAATACCAACGAGAAGGGGTTGCTCCTATTGGTGTTCTTATTGAGGTTTGATGGTCCCACAAGGATGGATATAGTTTTAGATGCCAATCTCATTTGTTTTCCTTAATTGTTTTGAGGAGAATAGCTTTTAATGTTTTGTTTGTTGGTTCGGCTTATCCATTGGCTTGAGGGTAGTAAAGAGAGGTCGTGTGATGGTTTATTTTGAATTTTCTCTATAACTCATGGACCTCATCATTTTTAAAGGATGTGCCATTATCTGATATAATGATTTGTGGGACACCATACCTACAACTGATTTGATTCAGAATGAATTTGGCAATTACCAAACCTGGTATTGTGGTGAGAGGCATAGCCTCCACCCATTTGGTAAAATACTCTGTTGCTGTAATTATAAAATTATGGCCATTGGTTGATGAGGGAGAGAAATTCCCTATCAAGTCTAAACCCCGTGTGGAGAAGGGCCATGGGGTTTCTATTAGTTGTAGGGATTTTGTTGGCATGTGAATCTCATGATAAAATTCTTGGCATTTGTGGCACTTGCGTACAAAATCTACTACATCATGTTCGAGAGTGGGCCAAAAATAGCCCATCCGATGTATTTTGTGAGTAGTGGCATGACCACCAAAGTGGCCTCCACATATACCACTATGGGATTCATAAAGAATCTTCTTAGATTCTTCGTGTTGATGCATCTTAGAAGCATGTTGTCAAAGGCTTTATGATAGAGTACATGTTCTAAAACAACATATTTAGCGGTGATAATGCGTAATCGATTTCTTTGTTGCGACATGGAACTTTCCGGTATATGTGGTCTATGATAAAATTGATGATGTTAGTGTACCAGGGACATGTAGAGATGGGGGGCCTGGTTTTGACAAAGTATATACACTCATCAAGAAAGTCTAGATTTACTATATCGCCTCCATCTAGTGGGTTGTCAGCTAACTAGTACTCGCAATGATTTTTCCCTTAATGGATTTTTGGTTTACAAATGTTAACTCAAATTTTTCCATTAAGGTTATGAAACGCCCACCTTTTTTAGATAAAGACCCTTGCATGAGGAATGTTTGTAAATGATTTGTGTTTACAATGACCCTTGTTTCTTGGTTTAACATGTAATGTCTTAAACGTTTTGTTGCAAAGACTATGGCAAGGCATTCTCTCTCTACCTATGTATAACATGTTTCATAATTGAGCACCGTTTGGCTAGTGAAATAGACCACATGTTCTCATTTAAGATTGTGTTATTGAGCTAGCATGCAGGATAGCGAGACATGAGTGGCTCGTGACTATAGGATCAAAGGGTGGTCTAATCTGGGAGGCATTAACATGGGTGGAGACAACAAGAAGCATTTAACTACTTTGAAGGCCTCGTTGCATTCTTCAGTCTAATCAATTTTATAATCTTTCTTTAATAGATTCTTGATTAGATGAATGGAAAAACTAAAATCTGGGATGAACCTTCAGATTGCACCGAGTTTCCCATGAAATGACCTGATTCCAGACTCGTCCGATGGTGGAATCATTTCAAGAAAAGCTCAGATTTTGGCTGGATTGACATCAATCCCTCGTGAAGATATAATGTAGCCCATAAGTTTTCCTCTTGTCACACCAAACACGCACTTCTCTGGGTTTAATGTGAAGCCATATTTAAGTAATCGTGAGAGGATGATACAAAGTACTTCTGGATGATCACAGCGCTTCTTGGCCTTGGCCAATAAGTCATCCACATAGGATTCCACAATTTTATGGATAAGATCATGGACTATGTATGTCATTTCTTGTTGATACATAACACCGGTGTTCTTAAGACCAAATGGCATAACAACATAACAATAAATTCCCTAGGGAGTTATGAATGTACTTTTGGCTTGATCCTGTTGAGATATTTTAATTTGATTATACCCTGAGAACCCATCCATGAGGGACAATAGTTCAAATCCAGCTGATATGTAGCACTGGCATTCTTAAGACCGAATGGCATAACAATGTAATAATAAGTTCCCAAGGAGTTATGAATGTATTTTTGGCTTGATCTGTTTAGATATTTTAATTTGATTATACCCTGAGAACCCATCCATGAGGGACAATAGTTCAAATCCATTGACGTTATTGTTGCATCAACAATAACGTTAATGGATGGTAATGGGAAGTCATCCTTGGGACAAGCTTTGTTAATATCCTGAAATTCTATGCAAATGCGTATCTTCCCATTCTTTTTGAGAACAGGTTTGATATTAGATACCCATTGTGAATAGTCAATGGGTTTGATGAATCCCACTTGGAGAAGTTTTATTACTTCCTCTTTTACCATGAGAGCCACTTTTGGCTTCATTGGTCTTGACTTTTGTTTAATTGGTTTTGCATCTAGTTTAGTGACAAGGTTATGTACCGTGATGTGTGGTGCAATGCCCGTCATTTCTTTATAGTTAAATGCGAAAGCCTTTTGATGTTCTTTGAGGATTTGGGTGTGTATTTCTACCTCCTCCAAAGTTAATGAGGATCCCAACTTCAAAATTTTTGGTTCTTCCTTCATTCGATGTTTATGTCAATGGTTTCTTCTATTAAAGAAGTGTTACCTTCTTCAAATTCAGGTGGGGCTGGAGGTAGTTCCAAGCTTTCTCCATCTTCTACCTCATAGATATCAAGATCCTTTTGTGGAGGAGACTCTACCATGGGATTTCCAAAATAGGAAGAGGAATGCGGTATTACAGAAAGATCCACTATGCAAGTAAGGAAGGTGTAGCTATGCATAGGTGTTTAGATATTCGAGAGTGACTCTATCATCATCAAAGTGATCCATGATGGGAAAATCATTCTCAGCTTCTCCATGAGTTAGGAGTGGGTTTGTTGGTATTTTACGCACTAATGGTTTAGTACGAAGTGATACTGTGAAATTTGTATCTTCCAACTCACTATTTGGAGTGAAACGGGAAGTTGAGGTTGCTATTGAATCAACAAGAAGGTTATGCTCTCGTGGGATTGCTTCAAATGATATGAAGCTAAATCCCTTGCTTAGATCTAGTACCATTTTTTATAGAGTTGTAAATGTTTATCCCTATTTTCAAATACCTCGAGACTTGGTTTGCAACTAGTTGTGAGTCTTCTAGCACTCTAATGTTATCGACACCCATTCTTTTAGCTAGGATGAGGCCAAGAAGGAGAACTTCATACTCAGCTCCGTTGTTTGTACACTCAAAGTTTAATTTAAAGGTGAAAGGTAGGATCTTTCCCTTAGGTGAAGTAAGATCACTACGCCCTAGTCCAAAGCGACATCTAGCTCCATCGAAGTGGAGAATCGAATATTTGCTTGGAAAAATGGATGTTGGGATATTTGTTGTATCTATTTCTTCTGCTTCTATTACTTCTACCATAAAAACTTTGTCTAATGGAAGAGAAGCAATTCCCAGGGTGCATCCAATACCCATAGAATCAAATGGTAGGAGAATAGGTAAATATTTCTCTAGCAACTCAAAATTTTTGTGGTAATCCCTAATGACACTGTTTTTATGATGTTGGCCTCATTTTTGAGTGCCGGGATGCTCTCGACCAGATTTGTAATTTCCAACTCTGTGGTGGGTATCAACTTCTCTTTTGGTTTTAAATTAATTGGTTTGCTAAGTTGATTTGTTGGGAGTTCAAACTCGGAGTGAACGCCTGGTCTTTTCTTCAAGTTAGCTAGGTGTATATCGAAGGGTTTTGGGTCACCTTGTGCCACAAATATTTTCCCTAAGTGTAGAAATCTTATTTCTTGGAATAACATGGAAGGGATTGCCTTCATGCGGTGTATCCATGGCCGACCGAGGATCATATTATAGTTGGTTTCCCGATCTATAATATAAAATTCGGTGAGGACCGTCTTGGGTCCTAAAGTGACTAGTAAAACTATGGTTCTAATTGAGGTGGCCTTGAGGCTATCATAACCTCTTAGCGTATTTCATGTTGTGGAACAGTTTGTCTCTCCATATCCTAAATTTTAAAGAAAAGCGAAGGGGACTATGTTAACTACTACCCCATCATCAATCATTATGTGTTTAACATAATTATTGTAAACCCATACTTGTAAATGTAAATTTGGGTCGCCTCTTCATGTAATTTCAGCATCTGTTGGCATTTTGCTTATATCAATTATAAACTCAATATCCCTATCTGGTTGTCCTGGAGGGTAGACATCAAAGTCTACATGGTTTACTTGGGTTTTGGGTGAGGAATGATGTTGATTAAATGACCAAGGCCTAATGCTTCTAAGAGGGTGGCCCTATAGTTGGGAGAGTTCTTTAATAAGTCCAAGAAGGAGATGTGAGAGAAGGTTTTCGTTAAATCATTAATTAAATCATAGGTGTCTATGGGTTTTACCAACGTTTGTTAAATGTTTTCTAGTTCCAATGAATCACTTGGAGTTGGTTGAGAAGAGTAATCATGTCTTCTTATTATGGTTTCTATGGGTAGCTCGATTGTCAATTCTACCCACCAACTATCTTGGTTTGCGGTTGAGTTCCTAATTGGGGTGCGACTAGTGGATTTAATGAAGTTGAAGCTTCATGATCATTGTTTCCTGTTATAACACCCTTGTTTGTTCCACTTGGATCTAACCTATTATTGTTAGAATGGTTTGGGAGCAGATCATTAAAGATCTTGAGGGGTGCATTTTGAGGGGAAACTACCCCTGTGTAAGTGTTTGGAGTGGGTACTACAGAATTTGCTAAGAACATATCTATAAAGAGTTGTTTTTGATCTTCTGGAAAATGTTGCATGAATTTATTATAGTCATAGAAAGTCCTAGTATCGTGGCCTTGAATTTTGTGGAAACCACAATACAAATTGGGATTATAATTTTGAGGCTGTTGATTTGAAACTGTTGTGGCCCAAAATTCTGATAAGGTTGTTGGTTGTTAGAGTTAAAATTTTGAGGCTGTTGCCTTTGGTTTTGACTCTGATATCTAGTTGGGTTTTGATTTGGACCTTTTGTTTGGATTTTTCATTGTTTTGTTGTTGTGGTCATGGTGGATGATTAAAATCCACCGTGTTGATTGTTGGAGTAAAATTGTTATTTCACTTATTGTTAATGGGTGGCAAAATGTTCACAACATTTACTCTTTTAGTTTGGTCAGTTACCCCATCTGTTATAACTTTGTGGTTCTTGTTAAGGATATTAGGTCCTTGATTAGCATTCCTGGCATTAGGATAGGCCACGGTGTTTTGATTGGGAGTGGTTAACTTCTCGTTTGTTCCATATATCTTAAAACCACTATATATCGCTGCTTGGTTGATTCGGAGAGAGAACTCTCAAGTAATTCATCATAAGTTCTTAATGGGAACTTCTGTACTTCTTCCTTTATCTCTCTATTGAGATAATGAAGGAATAAATCACATAGTTCCATCTGATCCATGTTTGGAGCACTTGCTGATGAGTAGAGAATGGTACACCATCTTTGAATAAAATGAGCAGTGGATTCATTATGTTCTTGTTTAATATGCAAGAATTCCCTAATTCTTGTTCTTAACAATTTGTTCATATCAAAAGCTTTGATGAACTCTAACACGAGTTGTTTAAATGAGTGTATCAAGGCTTCAGGTATTCTGTAATACCAATCAAGGGCAATACCCTCTAAGGTCTTAGGGAATATCTTAGCAAAAACCCCATTCCAAGGGAGTAATTCCCATATGGATATGGCATAGGCCTTAATGTGAGTGTTTGGATCCCCTTCCCCTTTATATTTGGGTAAATCGGGAAGAGGTCTTGGAAGCATAACACTTCATATGGTGAAGTCTAGGGGCTCTTTTAAATATTCTGAATAATTCCCTACCACATATCCAAAAATGGGAGTGGATCGACTATCTACCGATCCGTGGTCCGAAAAAAGACTCGAGGAGATGAAGTGGATTATCTAGTAAATGTTATATTGTTAGAGCCCAAGGGCTCTGGTTGTTGTGTTTTGAAAGCTGATCCAACTCCTCAATTCGGAATGAAGAACTAGAACTAGTTATTTAAGGGGGATTTTGAGATGACAAGTAATTACTTGAATAGTTATCATCCCATGTGGAAAGCGAGGTGACAATTGTCTATTTGTTCGAACATAATTTTCTTCAAGACACGGGAGAGGTCTCACATATATGTCGTATCCCGAAATATACGAGGGGTATATGAATACCACAAAATAATGGGAAAGAGCGAAGGTGGATGAAAGAAATGAAAATAAAAGAGGAAGAATTGTTTGATTTCATGTTGGGTTCACCAATTTTGTATGACAGAAAAGTGACATGCGAGGATGATAATCTATAAGTGACCTTCCCGCACTGAACTCCCAAGGTCGGCTTTGAGACAGCAAGTGGTTTGAAATGCGGTGACTTAGATGAAGTCACAGCCGGGATTATGGTCATTTTTCTACGATAGAAAAGCTACAGGTGAGGATGAGAATTAGCAAGAAACTTTCCTAAAGCTAACTATGGGAGGATCAGTGATTAAGATCTGGTAGTGTGAACTCCTGGTAGCTGGAATGAGAAAAGGGAGATTTAGAAGAATAAATTCCCTATGGTTTATCCTCCTAACTAGAATTTAAGTGTTTAATCTAGTTTGAAAACTCTAAATTAAATTATACTAAAAATAACAATTTATACTACTGTTGAAAGGGAAACTAATCTAAACAAAATACATGATTGAAATATTATAATTACAAACAACTTATTTAAAATACTTTTATACTAAAACTAAACAAGCGAGATAACCCGGTGTGGTTATTCACCTGTGTAAATGTGTGAATCTAGATGAAAGATAGCTAATTAACTTAATTGAAAACCTTCAATCTTACCTTAGAAGTGAGGAACAAATCATAGCTTCTCAGAAACTATCATTCCCCACAACTTCCCTGACAATATTGAAAGTGAGCTTAACTAAAATAAAATGATTCACTACTCTATTTGATACGTTGTAACTAGAACTTTGATAGCTCAAACCTGGACTTATAGAACAGTGGTAAATCCGGTTTGTGTCCGACTTTGTCCCCTCAAGTGTGATATCCTCTTTCCTTTGTGTTCTCGTGAATCTAGAAAAGTGTGTATATGATAGCAAAGCGGAAGAAGGTACTCGAACAATGGCAATTTTGGATATAGACCGAATACAATGCGAGTAAGAGAGGGATAGTGCAAGTGAACAGAGCTTGACTATGTAATTCCTAGTGGGATTTATTGCGGGAATACAACACAAATATGCCGAGAGTTCTAGAAACTATATTTTGTGACTAAACAAAACCTGTAACTCTAAATGGATTCCAATCTAAGAATGAAACTACCTTACTCTAAACTGACTTGCATGGAACAACAATGAAGCAAGATTGAAACAAGAAGATCAAATGACCTCTAAACAACAAAGGAAGACTAACAATGGATGCAAAACATGAAACTATTGGAATTCTAAGCAAGAAACTCAAAATACTAAATGATTAAATAGAGAAGGAGAGGGGCCATTTGTTTGAAAACAAGCTGGCTATTTATAGCAAATGCATTCACTAGAAGGTAACTTGGAATGAAACTCTTTTACCATTAAACAAAGTGAAAACACTATTCATAGGGTGGCCAAAACATAAATGCAAAGCAAAGTAGCTGAAAAATGCGGATAGAAATTGAAATTTTACGTTTGACGCGATCATTGGAACTTTCTAGAAAACATGTATGGACCACTACCCCCTGTGCAGAACGGTGGTTACAAGACCATTGCTCTATCACGGTGGTAGTCACGGGACTCGCCACCTGTGCAAGGTGGCGGTCTTGTCACTTAAGACCAAGATGTAAGGAAAAGGGGGTCAAAGGGAAGAACAAAGCACGTGGAGGCTAGGTGAGGCATACGGGATACAAACGTATACTTGAAAATATTTTTGGATCCTGAACACCTTGCGAGGAGACCTATATCATCATTGGGGTATGTGTAACATCTTTCCAAAGTGGTGCAAGACCCTACTATTTTGGGCATGTACAATAACCATTGACTTGTTATAAATAGAGAAATGTTGATCAACATCAGAATTAGCAAACAAACAAGAATTCCTTTCTTTCCAAAATCCATAATAGAATTTCCCCTTTGAAAGCATGCCAAATTTGGGTAAACTAGTGTGGCATTTTGGAGTTGTCTCCAGAAAAACTTTTTCTAAGTAAAGAATTTAGGTCAAAATGGTTATAAGAAAGAGTGGATCCAACCCCAAACATTTTTAGCTTTACGACAATACCAAAATAGGTTTGGAAGTGTTTCCATATGCCCATATAAGGGGAATTTCATATCAACCTCTCCAAGCTTCACAAGGTGAGTTCTAAGAGGGAGTCCTTGTTGTAGCACATAAAAAATAAAGTGGGAATTTTTTAGCTCTACACAAGTTGTCCAAATGGTAAGAAATCTCCTTCACTAGAATGAAAGAGTGGAACAAATCCCCCCTCGAGCATTAATTTTATCCCTCGTAGGAAGGTGAGGTGAAACCCAACCATAAACTTTGCTAGTAGAGTAGCTCTGGAATGGGGTTTCCACATACCACTTCTAGTCTTTCCACCATGGGAGAGTTGGAAGGACCACAACCTTATAGACCATGTGAACTCGGCATAAATGAAATTTATTCTTCTATGATAGATATATCTCTTGAAGCAAACTTTAAACTAACCTTGAGCACTTTCCATGGATACCAAGATTGAGTGCATTTGTAGAAAAAATCTTGAATGGAGTGAACTCTGCACTTAAATAAGAGGAAAGTAGGGATCCATATCACCTCAGCCAAACATTAGTCCTAACACTTGAACAGGGGGACCACCACAGAGAGTGGAGATTAAAAGAGAGGCCTTCCTGGAATCCATCGTCATTCCACATAAGCCATGGTTTAAGCTTTTCCCAATCTTTCTAGATGTTTTTAATGGCAAAAGTGCCCATAATTTTAATTGGGATAGGGGTGAGAAGGTTAGTGAAGCCAAGGCCTTTTCATGCTAGGTTCCCATATTGTGTTTTATCAACTATGTCATGACATAGGAGCACTTTCAAAGCCTCTAGGTCTTCAAGGAAATGAATGATCCATTTAGCATATAGATCCTAACCTTGACACATAATGAAGATAAGGCCTAGGCCTCTAAAGTCCTTAGGTAGACAATAACTCTCTTAAGCAACTCAATTAAAAAATTTTCCTATGTGGGATTGTCACAAATAAAATATTTGATAAAATTTTCAAGCTTGCAAACTGATTTATTTGAGGGAACCCAACAAGAATAATACTACACATGAGTGGATTCCATAACTTTAGAACAAATGGAGAATTTTCCAGCCAAAGAGAGAGGTTTAGTTATCCATAATTTCATATTTCGGGTAAGACATTGAATGACATATTGTCATAAATAAGAGGGTGAGGCTTAGAAGGTGAAATGGATACATAGAAATTAGAACATTTCTCAGTGATCAATCCATGATCAGTCATAGGATTCCATCCATGTAGGCGCACAAAAAATACTACATATAACACGAGTTTTGCACCACTTCTTTGGAGAAGCCAAAGGCCAAGTAGAACACTTCCAAGCAATGCATGACATGAGAAATATTGTGCTCCTCCTCAATAAGAGTGAAAAATGAGTCATTAATAAAATTTCCATTGATAATTTATGCACCATCATCAATAAGAAAATTAATACCCCGTATAATCCCTTTTAATTGGTCATGGGCCAAAAATAACCAAATCCTTCAGCTTCAAAAATTTAAAGGACTCTGACGCAAGAGGGTAACCTTGTCAAATGGATCTAAAGATGCCAAAGGAATATGAGCTACTTACATTGATAGTTATGTGGCCAAATACATTGGAAAAGATCATATTAATAGCCTTAAGGAAGTTAGGGCCAAAGCCCAATTCTCTTAGTATGACTATAATGAAAGTCCATTCTATCTAGTCCTAAGACTTCTCAAAATAAAATTTTATGAAGAGGGCTATTAACTAGATATAAAATCCCATTCCATACCTTCCCAAATATAAATTATGCTATTGAGAATAAGATGTCCTTTAAGGAATCCAGTTTGTTTGGGTCCGATAATGATAGGAACAAATGCCTAAGCCGAAGAGTTAACACTTTACCTAATATCTTGTAATATACATTGAGCAAAGTGATGGGCCTCCAATTGAAAATTAGATGTGGATTTATTATTTTAGGGATACATTTTATGTTCCCTTTGTTTATTTGGGGGCTAAGTGTCTAGGACTAAAATCCTTCCATGTATACCTCCTAGAGATTTGGACTAACAGTATTCTAGAGTGCTTTGTGGAACTCACTAGGAAATACATCACACCCTAGAGCCTTTTCATTGGTCATTTTCATGGATTATTCTTACAAATACTTGATGGAAAGTAGATTATCACAAGAAATTATTTTTTCTAGAGATAATTCTCATGGCACCACTACCAAGAATTGTTTTATGGAAACACTCTACTCAAGTGACGACATTTAAGATTCAAAAACCTACGTGTAATGTATGACAAAGGCTTGGACCATTTCCTGGGAATCAATGAGACAAGTTCCACTTTTATGGATGGCCTTGATTTTCTAAAATGAATGTTTGGCTTTGAAAATTTTCAATAATTCCTTTGAAACACAATCCCCCTCCTTAAACTAATGCAACTAGGCACAAATTTGCATGCCGCAAGAATTGTAGTTGTCGGCAATTTGAATATTTTCCTAATTTTTGCAACCTATAGCTATACATATTTTGATAAGGATTACATTCGAGGGCCACCACTTCTCAGATAAGTGTGGAGGAGGTGGCAAAATAAGAGCATTCCTTGATATCGACTAGTTAGCACCCGTATATTCTAAGGAATCTAGATGTAAAAGTCATCCATTTTAACTAACATTGGATCCATTCAATTTACTAAGGAGGATGTTAAGCTGTACACATGACGTGGCCTCTTAGAAAATTTCCACACTTTTTAAATATGATTAAGCATGGGATCATGCTCCATCAACCTTGTATTGAGAAAGAATTACATCTTATCACGTAAAGGGTGCCTAGCTTGCAAAGTGATATGAAATTTGGTGGGTAAGTGGTCGAAAGGACAACATCTAGCATCACTTCCATGGGCAAGGAGTAATTTGCATCAAAATAAAAATTATTGCATGTGTAACATAGTCCTATCAATTCTTTTAAGCACTTGATATGATCCACATTAGAGATTGGACTAGGAGTACTAGGCCTCAAAGATAGGTCGACGTAAAGCATCTAGGTCATAAAAACTAAATTAATTATGCATAAAAATCCAAGCTTCTCTTTCACCAACTATCCAATGCATGGGAAAGTGGTCACATTTATCCATGGGAAAATCCACTATATTAAAATCACCATAGATGATCAAATGAGTAACATGGGTATTTTTGCAATCCACCGCCGAAATATGCTCTTTCAGCGATATCATTCGAAGCATAGATGTTGATGAATCTGAAAGGGTAGATGTCAATATTAAAGAGGACCCAGATGGATCTATTGGTGGGGTATATGCCATGATACACAAATAAGGATAACCACTTAGGAGAAATTAAATTAATTAAACCCCCATCCCATATCATGGTTTCTAGTTATTTCCATGTTGTCTAGCCATATGGACTTACAAACTAGGGAGTGTTGGAAACCTATCACCTTAGCTTCCGAATGGAAAGAATATCCAAGTTTGAAAAATTTATTCTAACGTCTCAAAAAAGATATTTTGAGATTAGATTTTGTAAGAAACCTCATATTACATGAGATGCAATTCGTGGGAGGCGTGATTCGATGGTCGTACCTCCCGAATCCATGCCGTATAAGGAATAAAATTAGTTTTACAAGAATTGAGCATTATTTTCCTTCATAAACTCCTACAAATCCACTTTCCTTCTCCTAACATATTCAATGGATATGCTCTTGACTTGACATGGTGTTCCTTATAGGGCTATGAGCCCTTTAATTGGGCCTTGTGAGATGGATGGTGAGAATGACTAGGAAGCGGGAAGTGTCTAGGTTATCCGAACTAGCTTTAAGGGTCCATGAGGATTTTATCTCGCTCTTGGCGTAATGAAAACTTAACATCGTCGGGGTTTTTGTTGAAGTAGGATTTGGGGAAGGTTTGAGAGTTACATGTATTCCTTAACAGTTGGGTCCTTGGGTTTATTGCTAGGAGTTGATTTGGATTGAGAAACTACTTTGTGTTTTTTTCACTCCCCATTTTCCACCCTTCAACCTCGTCGTGGTTTAGAAGCCTTGACAACCGCTTTAGTTGTGGTTCGATTATGCGTAGAACATACGAGGGACAATATTTGATCTTGTGATCAGTTTCTTAGAACCGAAAGTAAATATTAGGTAGGTTGATTTAAATAAATTTTTGGGAGTAATGATTATATTCCATTTGTATGTCCACAAACTTGTTTAGTTAATGTAAGAGGTTAACTTCAATGCAAACCCATTTCTAGGGTATGGTACTCGTAGAACTATTGTGGTTCCATGTAAAAATCTCCTATAAATAAGGAAATTTGGGGCAAGAAATTCATGTAAGTGAGTGGTACGCCCAAAAATTCAACCCAGATAGGAACTTTGAGGGTTGGATATTCATAAACTACAGTCTCGTGTCCATGGGTAAAGAACTAACAAATAATTATGGACATACCATGTGGTTGATCTATTCAGGATGGTGGGGGCATGAGACGGGTCGATGAAATTAAAAATAAATAACCCATTTTTCATGATTTCTAGTCTAATAATGTGGTCATTCCGGGATGAGTTAACCCATGCCTTGAGAATGCTTTCAAAGGGTATTTAATAAAAAAGCAACTAACAAGGTATAAGCTGTTCTAACCAATGACATGCATTATTAAAATAAGAAACAAGAAGCATAACATCAAGATGAGAAACATTACCTCATGAAATGTTTTGGGAATGAACTTCTAGGGACGTTTATGTGGTAGTGCCATTTTTGCATCTCCATCCTTGAAATCAATATTCGGGCCTAAATCAAAGGGGACATTAAATAGGATATCCGAGAAGGTGATAAACCATAGAAAATAATGATAATTGTACTAGCTCACAAATCCTAAAAAGGCCATGGAATGACATTCAAGAAAAAGAAAAACCCTAGCAAATCTCAAGTTTAATCAATCTCAACTTTCATAACATTAACCCATTCTTTTCTTTGACTAGATTCTACATAATGTTTAGGACTAACCATATATAACAATGCAAACATAGTATTTTTATCATAAGCATTGCAAAATAAATTAAATTCATCATATTTAAGCCTTGTTATCCTTTCATAATTATGATCCAAAATTTGATTTGATGGACGTGGATTTAATAAACAATATTGCTTACTTAGTGTCAATGTAAATAGATGAATCATCTCTTGGGAAGAGCTAGTATTATTTCTATTTTACTAGAAACCTATTTGGGAATTTATGAGCCCTAAAAATATTCTTCAAGAGTTGTTACCCCTTCATATAGGAAACATTTATAGATTTAGTCATGATCATCATACATCTCTTTTTCAAATAATTTACAATTCCTAGAAATAATAATGGATTTGCTAAAAGAATTATAAAACTTATATAATCTACTTTCATTTGAATATCACGTAAAGATATATGCCACACTCTTAAGAAATAGTTTGGGAATACCTCCTACCATAACTCAAATTTTGGTAACTTGTTGTAGACACATAATCATGCACTTTGAGTGACTATTTAGTCGATATAAATATACTACTATTTGCATGATTCCTAAGTAAGAAGAGTACTAATTAACCCATGTCTTTGGCCATCTTTCATTGCTTTCTATTGCTACTTTTGGTCTTGCACCTTTATTGGCCTAGTCTATCTTTTCATACTGCAATCTTACCTTTTCTAGACTAGAGCACCCATCCAGAAACCAATGCCAAACACTCATGTCCCCCTTGGGCACTCCTATCCTCTTTACACTTAACTCTCACTTTTTGGGTTCTTTTTAGCTATTTGAGCATCTTATCTTTTTGGTAGTTGACCTTTTAGGGTTAATTGTGAAATTCAAGCAAGTGAACCATATAAAGATAAATGTATGTGATCATAATAAGGAACAAAGCTTGGTTATCTCGCATCACACTTCATAGGAGGGAGTTTATTGTTTCCATGCACACATTATTTACATTATACATCTAGTTACTTTCTTACTACTCATTATCTCCCTAAGTTTAGTAAACCTAGAAAATCACCACCTTGACCTATTCTTAGCGTCGGTTACCCAAACCCTCAATGCCACGTTCCTCTAACCCATTCCTAGTTAAGCAGAAGACCACCAGTCTAATAGAAAACCCCACCGTCACCCCTTTTTAACCCAAAACAACCTTATTCTCAAGGTTGGAGGTTGGAATTTGGAACAACTTTATTCTCAAGGTTGGAAGTTGGATCCCGAAAGTTGGAAGCAGAAAGTTGATGAGCAAGAACGAGATCTCAAAAGATAACACATCTTCATAGAGTCAATTCTAGCAAGAACTCACATCCAAAGAAGGAGATTGAGCATCTTCTCTCCTGCACAACCATCCCAGCCACATTCGGATCTATCTAAGCAAAGAGGAGTGTGCATGCAGCCCATGTAGAAGCTTTTTTTCAGTTGGTGATCACTTGCAACCTTCAAACCCATCATCAACACCTCCATCCTTCACACATCAGACTTTCAGAAATGAAATCCAAGTAAGTACAACATCATACTTTCTGGTTATTTCATTTCATCATTATTTTATCATCCATTGTTTATCTTGCTCCTTATTGACCATCTCCAACACTTTTCACCTCCATAGACCCATTAAAACCTCACCAAAACCTACTCCAGTCACCCATTACCTCATCCCGACCAACCAAAATCCTTTGTGTAATCACAAAGGAGACCAAAAAACCCCATTCTGTGATGTTCCCAGATCTCACAGATGGCGGTGCCGGTTATACCTAACGCGGTCGGTCACCCTGACCGACGTGCGGTCTCTGTGTTTCCCACACAACCTTAAACAGAGACCTATCCACCTAATTTTACCTCACCCTCACTCACCTGTGACCTACCCGAGACCTTTATTAGACCTGCAGAACCCAGAACCAACCATTTGACCTGTGGATTCTATTCTAGCTTAGCTTGTTAGATTAGATCTATTTCTTATTGTGTTTTTAAGTGAGATACCTAAATCATTTTAAAATAACAATAGGATTTACTTTGTTTACAACATTAATTTGTTTAAAAAAATAGTGGATGGTGATGACCATCTAGGAAGTATCATACTTCCGGATCTAGCTTATGCTAGGTAGTTCACTGCCCATATTGTTTAATTCTTTTGGTGGTCTTGCTTTCATTACAGGTAGTTCCTCCTAGCCAAAAGGAAGCTCTCACAATCATTTGTGGATTCGGAAGTCATACGCGTGCAACAACCCATCAACCGACATTTGAATAGGTATTCCTCTATGCCGTTACCCTATCTATTTTGTCAACAATTCAAAGAAACAATCTAAGAAAAAGGTGAAACATTTTGGCATGCCGGTGGGACCCATCTGGGGTTCCTTGCATTTCATTCATTCCTAGGAAAAATTGTGTGTTTGTTTCCCTTCTAAAAGTGTACACACTAATTTTCTTCCCTAGTAATCCACTCCTTCTTTCTATTTTCTCTAAAGGAAACTTTTCTTTTGGTGTATTTAAAAAGAATCATTTCTTCATGTTTTTGCATTTTAGTGAAAGAGCATCCCTCTTCCTATTCATCTTATTGTGTCATCCAATTTCACATTTTCGATTTGGGTTTTAAAATCATTGCATTTCATTCTGATTTTCTGCATTAGCTCACATTAATTGAGGGCAACCTATATCGTTGGAAGTCATTACCGCTGATGGTTGACAAACGAATCATAGAAAAGCACTTCTATCCTTTTCTCTTTCTCTGAGTCTTACCAAACCACACAAAAATTCAAATACATACATTCTTAAACAACATCTTACCTGGAAGAAGTTGTAGGTGATCACATGATCATGACATAGTGGGCACCCAGCTCACTGCTCTGTCGAGTCATACTTCAGAGTGAAGCCCGCCCCCACCATAACATTCTGAAACCTCACCCTTTAGATCTCCTTCTTTGTAGGAAGCCATCCTCACCAAAAACTCTATTTCACAATTCATGTGTAGTCCTAAATAGCATAAGCTAAACAAACATAATAGAATAGGCACTCTAGGAACGTTCTTTCTTAGTGTTTTGTTTGATTTGTGTTTTGAGGTGAGAGCTTTCGATCATTATTTTTGTCTTTCCTTGCACACTCCCAATCATAGTCGGTGTATTCTGACTTCACTGAGTGTGTCTGGACCACATCTACATCATTCTCAGACTTCTAGGTTTGATTCCACATCAAATTCTAATTCACAACCACTTTTTCTCATCACTATTTCAATCTCACAGTAACCGTCATGGTTACCTCGACCACCGCCATCGGTTAAACACAACCGACGTCGGTTCTAGGTCCTTTTGCTAACCTATTCAAAAGGACATTTTCACTTCACTTTCTTCCACTTTCCATAGTCTCTATCACTGTCACTTTTTCCATTGACATTTTACACATCCCAAATTTGGCATACTTGTCAGATTTTTTTCCTTCTGCCTCTTGTTTACTCTTTGTCCATTTTCACATGGTGGTAGTGTTTACCCCGACCGACATCGGTTTTCCTAACCGGCATCGGTTACCATGTTTCACATTCCACACACCATTTGTTACTTCATCCATTTTTTTTCACTAGATTCTGTTCTTGATATTCTCTGTATTATTTACTGAGAGAAGCACCCCCACTGATCGAGTATTGGTTCACATAGTGTGACCGAAGACAAGTGAATGCCCTCGTGTTCCATGCCAGTTGCCAACCACTCCCACCTAGTCCTTCACCACCCTCTATTTTATCACCAGCCATGGATCCCATCCAGCCTACCAATATGCTACCGGAGATGAGGAGTTCACATGACTCCTTGACCAGAACCCTGTTGCCTTGTAGTTTTACCTCTCCCATTCATCCACTCGAGATGCCTCGGGTCAGTTGATATATGACATGCCCATATCTATCCCCCGACTCTCACACCCACTTCCGCATCAGCCCCATCTAGCTCAGTGTGCTACCCACTTCCACTTTACCCCTAGTCATTTTGTAGTTAGGTCCTATACCCGCTATGATATGCCACATTGTTACCTCTGTGGCACCCATTACATCCACCATACCCTCGATGATTACCCCAAACACAACCTCATCCATCCCTCATGTCTCACACATACCTATAGCTATGTTCCCACCTCCAGTGTTGGTGACCCCTACCCCATTTCAGAATGTAGTTCTTTCCATTCCACAATCTTTAGCCCCTATTGCCACTAGGGTTACCATGACCCTTCCTCCCCCATATACATACTACCAACAACCGCTTGTTTCATCTATCATTCATTCGGGTATGTACCCCCTATTTCATTGCCTTCTTCTCCACCACCTTACATGGCAGCCCCATACACTGGAATGCCACACCCATTATACACCCAAAACCAACCTCCTCACGTTATAGGAGGCATCAATCATCACATGACCCACCAATGACCTAATAAATTGATGATGGATAAGATCAAAACTTAGAGGCATCGGTTTTTCGGCTCCCAAACACTCTCTTACTTATGATGAGATTTTGCAATGAGCCTATTCACCCATCCATTCCCATCCGTTCATACCTACCTGTGCATTGGGAAATGCCTAAATTCAACCGCTTGATAGTAAGGAAGACCCACAACAACATTTGTGCTCGTTTAAACATGGATGTTATTTGATTGCTCATGATGATGCCTTACTTTTGAGAACTTTTCCCATGTCCCCTCACTTTGGACCTGCATTAGATTGGTATAGTGGGTTACCCAAACACTCCATATTTTCATTCAATCAGGTAGCCCAAGCTTTTTGGATCATTTTTCTATCAATATCACCAAGAAAGTTACCATGACCGATCTATATTCCACACGTCAGTACGAGGATGAATCTATCACAGATTTTTTTCACTCACTCGCTTGGTGTGCTTGATGATCAATCAACTTACCTTTCAATTGCCACAAACTGAACTCATTGAGCTCTTCACATGAGCTTGCACCAGACATATCTCCCGACCTTGCAGGTCCAAACTTTTAGAACATTCGATGAGGCATTTACTATGGCATGAAAGTTAGAAATTCGGGCTATCGAAGAGAAGAAAATCCAATTATGAAATAAAATTTGACATTCAAGTCGAATGAAACCTCTTCTTCTTCTAAACCACCAACCAATTATTCAAAGGCTAAAGGTACCACTAATGTAGTGGTACTCAAGGCCAGCCAGCTCATCCATCCAATCAAGCTACACCCTCATCTAATCTATCACCCATTTGAGGCTTTTTGATTAGACAAGAGTAGTGAAAATATACCCCAATTGGGGAACCTTACTCTTCTATTTTAGAAAAGCTTATCAAAGCTGGTGCCATCACCCTTCCACCCATAAAACCACACATTGGTTTTGACCCTGCTCCCCATGCCCGCATGGTATAAGGAACAAGATTTCTATAACTATCACTGAGTGAAAGGTCATAGTGATGGTAACTACATCACTTTTAAGAATATTGTCCAAGAAATGCTCGAGAAAGGTGAGTTGACTATGGATAATCCCAACGCCACCCCTAACCAAAATCTACAAATCTTTAAAAAACCATTTCCCAATCATGCCCCTTCATCCAATCAAATAGGTGAGACATCCACTCATGATACCCATACTCGTGAGGTTCATGCGATCTTTAACGAGGTACTTGTTGCATCTCAATTACCTCACATCCCTTCCATAGAGGAAATCCTAGCCGAAATCCTCCTTCCACATCTGAACCAACCATCATTGTTCCTTCACCAATAGAAGAACACCCTTCATCTCCTACATCACCTACGGAGGAGTCTTCTGCTAACATTGAGACCATCTCACCCCTAGCTTCTCCACTTAGAACCTTTAACCCTCCTCCCCCTACCCCATTACCTCCTCCACCCATAGAGGAGCACCCATTACCTCCTCCACCATGAGAGGAGCACCCATTACCTCCTCCCCACAGAGGAGCACCTATCCATTCCTCCACTCATAGAGGAACTCCCATCATCCTTCCACCCATCATAGACCGGTGGGGATACCTTTGCCTCTTTGAACATTCTCCATCCAGCTACCCGACATCAGCAGACCTACTTTCAGCTCTCTTACCCCGGAAGCTAAAGCTGGTGATTCCCATCTCTAAGATGCATTTTATGGGAATTCCCATTAGGTCCTCACCAACTCCACCACAACATGTGCCATTCTCATGTTTGGCTGATCACTTAGAGTATGTGGATAGAGCTTTGTTATGGGGGTGCCTCTTACTCCCTGTCTCAACACAAATGCTAGAGATCCCTCGATGACACCTCCACTATCTACCCAAACACATTTCCACCCATCAAACCACATACAACCACTTTCACAACCCCTTCACATGATACCCATTGTTAACACTCACACCACACCCTTACCCATAACCTGACCTATGCCTAAACCCAAACCCATACCCACAACATTTACCTCCACTAAACCTATTACCACTTTAGGGGTCACCCGACCACCAACCTTACTCATCCACCTATTAAACTGGATTTAGCTACATCCTCCAATGTTAAAACCACACCTACTCGACACCCAAACTAAAGAAACAAACTCATCAACCTCATACCCCTACCACACCAATCACACCCACACTTGTCCCATCTACCTTAAGACCTCAGCTACCCAACATGGTCAAGCACCCCTCACCCATTCATAACCCAATAACACAACCACCCATTCCTGCCTCACAAATCTCTAACCTACCCAGACACACAACATGACTCATACCCACACCTGTAGTCTCTTTACCACCAATACCTCGATACCTTCAGCCATTGCTTCACTACCTACTACACTTCAGTCATTGTCCCTCACACCCCAAGCATGACCTGCATCATCTACCTTCATAGCACCCCATTATCCCCATGGGTAACTCACCCTCTTCCTCCATCTGCTTTCCTTCTAGACCTCGTATACCCACATCACCTTTACCCAAGAAGGTGCACCCCAAAAACAAAACCCCACTACCCCACAACAAGGTAGTCAAAACAAAACCACACCCTCCTACCCATCCATCTACTATACCCCTACCCAAATGAACCCGACATGATACCTCAAACCACAGGCACCTAAACCCATAGCTCGACCTATTCCTACTCTTCCAAAAATAATTCCCCAGACAACCAACCACACTACACCCAAACCCACATTCACTTCCCATTGTGATCCACTAGCGAGGGTCTATGCCAAAATTTTAACCAACCTCCTCGAGACTTTTGTTATCACATTACCACCACTCGACCTTATGACCCCCTCAAACCCAAGCCAAAGGGTTTGATGATACAAAATTTGTGCATACCATCATGTGCGGGGCATGATGTGGAAGCTGCAAGGCCTTGAAAACCATCCTTATCCAATTGTGTCCACCGGAAACCAACTTTGATGATGATGACCTTCTTGATGAGGACCCTACTTCACCTACCCATTCCCACACTACCCACTCAACAACCACAACCTCCACCCTCACAGCTCCTAGAACCACACACAAAATTTGAAATTAACATGGTTTGCATCAGAGAACTTGCCACACCACCACCCAAATGTCATTTGCACCCAACCTGACCTCAGGGCTTTTCTCCTCCCGTAGGTTTTCCCTTCATGTCGTTATACCACTTACCCTACACCCTCTCCATTTGAAAAATTCCCTCAAATCAACATGGTACACATCACTACACATGTGTAGAAGGGTAAAGAAAAGGTAGTTGACCCACCAACCAATCCTATACCCAACATACCATCTGCACCCATACCTAAGATAACTATCATGGCCCCACATACCCCATTTCTAATGGTGTCACACATCGCACCATGCTCAAACAATTACACCAATCTCCACTCAAAATGTCCTTATATGACCTCATCCAAACCTCGGAATCCCATCGTCAAGCCCTCATGGAGGTTCTTCAATCTATCGAGGTTTTACCCAATGACCCTACCCGTAGCCTCCATTATCACACCCCATCATGTAGCCTCCCTCACCAAATTACCACCTTCATCCCCACCTCACCTTGTTCACCAAGTGGCCTCCCTTAGCTTCTCAGAGACAGAGATCGCGCCATACCAAAATGATGACCCGGACCCAGCCCTCTTCATCTCTGTACACATTGATGACATACGGGTATGTTGTGTGATGATTGATGGAGGTGCTAGCATTAACATCATTTCATCCCATGCATTTTCTCAAATGTGCATACCTAAAAATTACATGCACAAACATCCGGTCATGTTGCGTTCATTCAATGATCTATCACCTCCACACTAGAAACCTTTATCATCCTGCACATTTGTGTGGGCCCCCCACACTATTCAGAATTGTTTTATGTTTTGGAGGGGAATTCAATATAACTTGTTGCTTGGTAGACCCTGGATCCATGTCATGGGTTGTGTTCCTTCCACTTTGCATCGTTGTGTAAAGTTTGAACACGAAGGACACACTTATACCATTAGCTGACCCATCACCTTTCAAAACATGCAACATGCTTTACCGACCCAATGATGTACTCATACCGGTCAAGCCATCTACTTTCGCATGACCAATACCACTTCACCACCTACACCTACACCCACACCTACGTAGTACTGACCTTTGCTTTCACACGCACATACCTCCTCCATCCCTACCTACCTTCTTTATAACCTCTGGCTGACCCATTAGCTTCCCAATCCATTAACACCACCTCCGCATCGACCTCGACACATCATCCATACCAGCTACCCACATACCAACCACTGATCCCTTGGAAGGTGTTTTTCAATGCCTCACTCTGGGGGAGTACCGCCTATATAGTGTCAACACCTTCCTTACTCCACATGAGTATGGAAGCCTTCACCAACACCCTCGCTATGATCACCATATAGGAGAACCTCCTTTATGGTCCTCCTCATCTTCGTACTAGTCTCACCTATGGGGGACTTGATGATACCACCACTACACACTGAACCACCATCACAACCCCACCCATTTTCCACTGACTTCCAATCACTTACCAATCACCATTTCACCCACACCTTCCTACACCTTTGTGTGGAAGGGTTTTGGTTTTGGCTTTCTATGAGCAAGGTCGCCATACCATTATTCCATGTACCACCCACAAACATAATGACCACCGTAGTGGTATCGGCTTCCCCGAACCCTACTACCAAACAGGCATTGAACTCATTGAACTCATTCATTGAGGACCCTAGCCCTTCTCCACCTTCATCACCACCCTCACCGATGGAGTCGATGGATCCTGAATCTATCCCTCCTAACTTTTTTTTCATAAACACCATTTCCTTGGGGCCTTTGACTTATCAATGCGAAGGTGAGGCCCCTTCCACTCTTCCATTCCTGTATCTGAGATGATCGATGATGACACACCGACCATTAATGTCATTCAATGTCAGGATGATGAATCCATACTCACCTACCTTGGTGTAGAAGACTCATATATTCATCGGTCGTTACCCTCTGAGATGTAAACCATGTTGAATGAATCGACTATGAGATCAACATTCATACTCAGGATGACCCGCACATCCTAAAGATCGGACAATCTTTAGATGTTCTTTGAACAGGAAGCCATCACTTCTTTTCTCGAGATCATAACCATGCTTTCACTTGGTCTTACATAGACATGCCTAGTATTGACCCCACCATAGTGGTCCACAATATCGTAACCATTCCCGATGCCAAACCTATCAAACAAAAGTTGAGGAAAATGCACCCTCGCATTGCTCTTCTCATCAAAGAAGAACTTCAGCATCTTCTTTCCATTTCCTTCATCTTACCCATTGATTATCCTCATTGGATTTCTAACATTGTCCTTATTACTAAAGCAACAGGGGACTCCACATTTGCATGGACTTCCGTGACCTCAACCTCACCTACCCGAAAGATGACTTTCCCTTGCCCGGTATTGATCAACTGGTTGACCTTACCATGGGTCATGAGATGCTCTCACTCATGGATGGTTTCTCGGGTTATAACCAAATTTTTCTTGCCCCAGAAGATCAGCACAAGACCACATTCATTACCCCTTGGGGAACCTTTTCTGCTATCGAGTCATGCCTTTTGGCCTTAAAAATGTTGGTGCTACATATCAGCGTGCTATGACTTACATCTTCCATGATATCATGCATCACATATTGGAAGATTACGTGGATGATCTCTTGGCTAAATCTAAATGCCATGCATTGAGCACCTCACTATCCTCAAAACCATCTTTGATTGCCTCATTAAATATTGTGTCCGCCTTGACCTAAAAAGTGTCTTCGCGGTTCTCTCGGGAAAGCTCTAGGATTTATCGTTTCCTTACGTGGTATAGAAGTTGACCCTACTAAAGTCAAGGCCATTCTGGAAATGCCTCCACCCACTGAACCTTAAACAACTCCAGTAGCCTGCAAGGTAAATTGCAATCCATTCACCATTTCATTTCACAATTATCGGATCGGTGTCAACCATTTCATCATCTACTTAGGAAGGATGTCTCCTTTAAATGGGATGATGACTATCACAAAGCTTTTGAGGCCCTAAAACAATACCTTCTCCAACCACCCATACTCATTCCACCTAAAGATGATCAACCTTTTTACCTATACATATCAGCTACCGATCATTCCTTGGGAGCCATGCTCGCTCATCATGATGAACAACATAGGGAGCAGGTGGTTTATTATATAAGCCATACCCTTTTGGACTATGAAACCGATACACTCACCCTGAAAAACTTTTCTTAGCCTTAGTTTTTGTTGCCACCAAACTCCGCCATTACCTACTCAACCACAAAACCTATGTTGTGACCAACACCGACCCTTTACACTTCATGTACGCTAAACCTTATCAAAATCAGCAGTGCACCACATGATGGCTTATGCTTTTAGCTGATCTTGACCTCGAATTCATTCACCAAAAGTCCATTAAGGGCTAGGCTATCGCTGACCAATTGGCTGATGCACCTATTTTCGGGGACCAACCCTCTAATTTTGACTTTCCCGATGAATCCATTGCTACCCTTTCCTGGATGAACCCCCTTACCAAATGACATTGTTCTTTGATGGTTCCAAGTGTCAGCATGGGGGTGGAGCTGGTGTTATCCATCCCTCTGGATGGAGAACCCATGCCTTTGTCTTTCAAACTAGACTTTGAATGCACCAACAATATTGCGAGTATGAAAGCTGCTCGTACTAGGTCTCCAGACCCTATGCCCTCGATGTCAAATCAATCCACATCTTTGGTGATTCACAATTGGTCATAAACCAAGTCAATGGTATGTACCAATGTCGTAATGAGATACTTCAAAAGTATAAACATCATGTAGACATACTTTTGACCACCTTTGATCGTTACACCCTTCAAACCATCCCATGGTCAACCAACAAATTTGTAGACACCATGGCCTACTTAGCTTCCCAAATACCCGCTTCCCCTACCGATTCCAAAATATTTGTCACTGTACAACACCTCCATTCACCTTCTTATTTACCTCATGATGTTTACTCAATCGGAACTGACACCCCTGACCCGAGTGACCTTTGGTATAAACAATACTCGACTACCTTTCCCTCTCCATCTTACCTCCTGATCTCACCCGTAATGGACAACGTGCCTTCCTTAAGAAGGTCTCCCATTTCGTTATCCTGGGGGGACTCCTCTATAAGCATGGCTTTGATGGTATTCTCTTACGATGCCTCACAAGTTCTGAAATTCCTTATACCATCAAGGAGGTTCATGATGGCATATGTGGAGGTCACTTTAGTGGCCTTGTTGTTGCTAAGTGTATTCTTCACCTAGGCTATTCTTGGTGACCCTTAACCATGATTGTTGCGACTATGTCAAAAATTTGTGTGAAATGTCAACAACATTCCAACCTTCATCATACACCCAGTCATGCCTTACAGGTCACTCGTGACCTTTGGCCCTTCTCTCAATGGGGTTTGGATCTTGTCGGAGAAATCAATCCTCATTCTTCCCAATGCCATCAATGGATCATAACTGCTACCGAATACTACACAAAATGGGTAGAAGCCATACCACTCATCTCCATGAAAAGCTGAGAAAATATGTGAGTTCATTAACCATCACATCATTTGTCACTTTGGTGTCCCTCATCGCCTCATCACTGACAATGGAAAACAATTCAAAAAAAAAAAACATTGCAAAAACTTTGTGATGCCTTCGGCATTCAGCTTAGTTTCTCCTCACCTTATTACCCACAAACCAATGGCCAAGCTGAATCCACTAACAAAACCCTCAATAAAATTCTCATGAAAGTGGTTGATGATACTGGGAAGGATTGGCATATGCACATTCCTTTTGCTCTATGGGCATACCACACTAGTATTTCGCACTTCCACTATGGCTACACCCTTTTCAGTGGTCTATAGTAGAGGTTGTTCTACCTCTTGAAGTCTAGATCCCCTCACTTCACATTTCTCTCCATGACATGCTTACTGATGATGACTTTCATCAGGACCGCTTAGCACAACTAGAGTTATTAGATGAACGTCATCTTAACTCTGGATCACCTTCAAGTTTATCAACAACGTATCAAACGTGCTTATGAAAAATGTGTTCATGAATGAACCTTCAAGTTGGTGACCTTGTTTTGAAAGAAAATCAACACGTAACCAAAGGAAAAGAAAATGGGGAAAATTTTCTCCTAATTGGCTTGGACCATACATCGTAACTCATACCTATGGATCGGGTGCCTATCGTTTGTCCTCGCTTGAGGGTAAACCCAAACCTGAGCCCCTTAATGCATTACATCTTCGACCATTCTATTATTGACCTCTAGTCCTACATCACTATTTATCTAGTTCATGCTCATCCCTTGAGTGCCATTTACCTTTTCCACACCTCATCTCCAATGATTAAACAAGGATCATGTGATTACCCGTCACCCTTTTTCCTTTTCTTAAATATGTGCACCATGGCTCTGCACATGGCATGATTCTCATGGATACTTTTCATCTTCTTTTAGATGAGATCCCATGGTCATTCACCCTTTCCTTCTCAACAAGAACCAAATGCTTTGTTATAGTCTCGTCCATGACTTAAAAGCAAAAAAAAAAAAAAAAAAAAGATGAATCCCTCAGAAGGACATCTTCCAAAATAAGGGATCAACTCCTTGAGTCAAACTTCCAATATAAAAGATGAATCCCTCAAAAGGACATCTTCCACCCTCAATTGTCACTATAAGTAGACTGCTCCCTCGAAGGACAGCTATAAAAAGCTCACAACTCTCTACATAGTTTTCCAAAAGAAGACTATTTTCTCAAAAATCAAAATTTAGAAGCTTCCCGCATCGATCAGCTTCACGAAGACCTCAAGGAGACATATATTCATCCCATATAGACTTCCCACATCGATCAGTCTATCTAAAAGTTCAAAAAAAAAAAAAAAAAAAAAATAAGCTTTTTCGTCATGGACTTGCCTATTGTGATCTTGGCTCTATTGCCCAAGGCATTCTACTTCCCATTTTATGACCCAATTACCTGCACCTCTCTACCCGTTGTCTTTTCACTTCATACCTCAAGGGACCTGTTGAACCTATGACATTTGGTGATCATGTGACTTTTCGTCACTCTTAGAATTATCAATCATGTAATGTCTTTGGGGTCTTATGTTCATTTACCCCATCTATAGATGTGTTTCATACGTTTTGATCCTTGCCAATCGGGTGGCTTTCTTGCCCCCTCTTATCTTTTCTCTTCTTCATCACCTTTTGATCTTCTTATACAGGACTTAGTCCTCGATGCTTACCTTTTGGGGTCATCCTCCCCTTTCACCATAGTCACCCTCACCTGCAACATTTTTACTATCATCTACCCCCACCTATTAAACCCAAACCCACAACATGACCACAAACCTACCAACTCATTTTCATCTTCTTCCCTAGCTTATGGGAGAACTACATCGGTCTGAGGTCCCTTTTCACCGGGACTATGTAGGTAGCACTTCCAGGGCATGGGGCCCTGGAAGGTTAGCTCGGCCACTCTTTACCCTAACCATTTTCCCCACCTTTTACCTGATTTCTGTTCATATAAAAAAACCTCGACATCTAAACCATATACCACATAACTTTTACCACTTATATTATTTCACATTTTCATACATAACCAACATTTTCCACATTTTACACTATCTCATGCATTTATATTACCATTTGTTATCAAAATATCGAAATAACTCAACCAAAACTAACTCAATCCATGCCTAACCATGACTGACTCATCCATGCCTAAAACTCAACTCCAACTCAATCCATGCCTAAACAACCTAACTCAACCATGCCTAACAACCTGACTCAATCCATGCCTAAACCAACTTGACTCAATCCATGCCTAAAACCTGACTCGACCATGCCTAACAACTAACTCAATCCATGCCTAACCTAAATCCATGCCTAACCACTCGATCCATGCCTCCATGCCCTGACTCGATCCATGCCTCTCGATCCATGCCTAAACCTGACTGACTCGATGCCTAAATGACTGACTGATCCATGCCTAAACTGACTCGATCCATGCCTATCACCTGACTCGATCCATGCCTATGACCTAACTCTATCATGCCTAGCTCATCTATTTTCCATCCATATCATAATAAAGTAAAACTCATACACATCACAACAGCATCACCTGAATATCATCTATCTCCTCATATATACATGTGTGTATCAATACAATGTACACCCATATCACATAAATGTGTATCTCAATAAACATGCCTATCTCATCATGGCTATCATCTCAAAAAAATGTCAGCACACATAGGATATATACTATAAAAAATATCATATCAAAATCATCATCGGCTCATATACATGCGGTATATCAATACAAAAATGTCTTTGGCTCATGCAGGATGGTATCATGTCCAAAAAATAAATACAATATCTCGACATGTAGGCGGTCTCATATATCATACATACAAAAATGACTCGGCATGCAGGCTGGTCCACAGTAGGTCAATCATCTCCCCATCTAATGTGGGAATGCTCCCTGTGCTTGTGTCTCTCCGACCCCTCTACCACACCTGTCTGGGGCCTAACACCTACCTCACCTCCTGTTGATGGCCCCTCACTCAGGCTGGCCTCTACACACTAGTGACCTCACCACGACCCTATCCCTGGGCTCGGGCCCCCTGTACTCTCCACACTGTGAGTGTGGGATCTAGTCCTCTCACTGGAGGCCTGTTGTGCTCTGTACTCGGCATAGGAGGGCACATCTAGCTGGCCGAGCTAGCTAACAAATGATCATGGTAATACCATGCCTCTCCTAGGGCATCTCTGAACCTGGCCATGGGCACTATCTGTGGAGGTGCCATGGGTCCACTACCTACGTGGGTACCTATATAATGGGACCCTATCCCTGAAACTGCTTGAGCCCTGTCTTAGTACTAGAGAACTGAGTCGACCCTGGAATGTCTATGCTGTGTGCTATGTAGGCTTGGGCTGTAGGGTAGTAAGTATATTGTGCTGTGTCTTTGTCATTTGGCCCTGTAGACCTGTAACCTATCCCACTGTATGGCCATGGCCTGGCCTGTAAAGCTTGACACTGCTGCACTGTAGGGTGGCTATCTGCCCTCCATCTCTACCTACCTCCTCTCCATCTCCATCTCCCCCTCCTCCTCCTTGCGTGTGTACTATCCCTACCCTACCCTAAGCTGTAGCATCACTATCTGGGCCTATAATGTGGCAACTGTGCCTCTGTACTATACAGCTGCCCCCTGCATGATCCCAAGTTGCATGTCACCAAGTAGTAGCCACACCCTGTAGGGCATCTCTCTAAGGCTGTGATGATGGTGGCTAAGTCTGGCTGCCCTGGCCTCGGTGGTATGGCTCTCAGTTGTGCCACTGCCCACCACTGCCTATACCCATCTCTACAACCCCAACATCATCAATCAATCGAGTATCTACTAGCTGCTCCTCCTGCCCAGTCACATTGTGGGTCATGGTGGAGACATAGGTCTCTCCACATCATCTCTCAGTACTGAGGGAATGGAGGTGGTACACCCTGGACTAATCCAAACTGGCATCTAACCCACTCTATGGGTATCCACTCATGCTCTCCCACTCTCCTCCCCTCTATCCATAGATGTATATATAGCCTAGCTAGCTCCATGGCCATCTATCTATATGAAGGAAGCCCACATATGGCCTCCAAATGATGTCCACCCCGGACAACCCCTCCAATAACCTCTGTAATAAGCTACATCATGCGTAGCTCTGGCACCTCGGGCCTCTCCCATGGCCAGTACCCACCACCTATACCCCACTCTCAAAACTCTCATGGGAATGCATCTCCAGGGCATCCCCACTAGTTGGACACAAACAATGTGCTCATATGCCCAATAATGTAGTAGTATGATGCATGCAGAGATGTTGAACCTCTCGCAGTAGTCACCCATAGGCCCATAGCTCTCTATACACTATGTGTGTCAATGCAATGTGCCCAGGTGCCCATGTGCAAATGTGTCGATGTATCATCATGTCATGGAGGACTCCCATCAGTGACCTCGGGAATCTCCCCCCCTACATCATGGTAGTGTGAAGCAGCACACTACCTCCATCACAAGTACCACTAACCTCATCTCCTCTGGATGAGCTCTATACATCGCTCCATAGCTCATGCTAGTGCTATGGAATGTCAGGTCTGCTACACCCTCACCAAAAATGGGTGCTAGTAACTCCTCAGATGCCTTTGAAGAGATAGAATAAACTGGGCCCCAATATGGGCAACTGCAGGATCCTGTATACATCCTCCAGGGTGATCGTCATCTCACCCATCAGAAAATGGAAGGTATTGGTCATCGAGTCCCATCTATCGATGAGGGAAACCATAAGACTCACCTCTGGACTACATGCTTTGGTAGTGCCTCACCCTATCAATCCCACCTCTGCCACATGTTGCCACCCTCTGTGTCGTGCTCTCACCCGTACTCTCAATAACAAGGGTGGCACCTGGGCTCTCATCGTAGCTCGTCTCTCTCCGCATCCCAAAACAATGTATTAGTCCACCTTAGTCTTACCTTTTTTACCCCAACCTTACCTATTTTACCTACCCCTACCCACCTACCCATCTACCCAAACCCCACCAACCCTATCTACCTCACCCTAACCCTACCCAAACCCTCACCCAAACCCCTAAACCTCATCTACCCACCCTCTACCACCCCACCCAAACCTACCCAAACCCTACCCATCTCACCTAACCCCCTCCTAACCTAACCTTTTCCCACCTACCCACTCTCTTCCCTTTTTACCCAAATTTCCCTAAGGTTAACCGACCCGGTTATCCCTCGACTGACCACGGTCTCCCTTTAACCGCATCGGTCACTGTTCTTGTGTGACGATCGGTCTCTACCCACCCTGACGTCGACCACAGCTGACCGATGTCGATCGTTGTCACCATCACACCCACCCCGACTTTCCAACCCTACTTTTTCCCTTCCTCGACATTCTACCCACCCAAATCCCTCTTTACACCCTTAATTGTTCCTACATTACCCTTTTCCCTACCCCCTACCATCCAATATTACCTTTTCCCTCTCTTTTTCCCATTTTGAAATTCTTTCCCCCCCCAAACCCCATTTTTTTTTATATTTTCTACATCTTACATCAAATTAACTCAAACCATCAAAACCAAAGGTTCAAATCCTACTGATCTGATCTCTGCCACCATGGTCATGGTGGTGGAAACCCTCGGCCTCTGTGCCACTCCTCTCGAGCCCTCTCTGGCCTCTGCCATCCTCTAAGACCGAAAACCACTCCCAATCCTCAGCCACATGAATCGTGCCACCTGATCTCATGGCCCCACCTCTCACTCAACCACTCTCACCTATGTGGCTCACCACCCAAGCTCTCTCTGTTGTACTCTTTTGTCCTCTTCCTCTTTTCTCTCTTCTTGTCCTTTTCTCCTTTTTCCAAATGCACAAATGACTTTTCAAAATGGGTTTTCCACTTTTTATACCCTACCCGACCCGACTGACATTCGGTTAACCCTTGACCACTTGCCGGTCTTCTGCCCTAGACTACCATCGTCGGTTCCCCTACACCATCATCGGTTCATTATGACTGATGTCGGTTACCCTGCATACTCATTGCCCTCACATTTACCTCATTTTCCTTACCTCCTCTTTCTTTTTCCTCCCCTACACCTACCTGGACCACTTTACCTTCACCTCTGGCCCTCCACCTCTTCAACCTCCTCACGTCCACTATGTTGATGCCTTATTATTTTACCCCTACCTTGGCCTTACCCATGCCGTGATCTCGATATTTGGACTGGACCATCGCTAGTGACCTTTGACCTCATGTGTTGCTATACCTTGTGGCACTGTTATTCCTGTGTTGTTGACCTAATGACCTTACCTAGCCTATTGCCATGACCGTTTATCCTGACCCTACCTTTGGTGTACTGGAACATACCTAAATGTTCCTGCACCTAACCTACGTTGTGTTTCCTGACCTTATCCTATACCTTGGATACCGGATTCACTTCACCCTTGTTTGGATAAACCTATCGACCTTAGACGATGTAGAGTTTTCTGCTCTTCAACGGTAGTAGTGTTTACGGTTTATACGTGTGTGTGTTTGTTTATTGCTTGCTACCTTTGACCCTGACCCATTACCTAGATCACCCGAGTAGACCTTTCACCCTCTTCCCCTACACCCACTTACCTTTTCCTCACATTTACCTTTTATCAAACCACTCACCACTTTAGCTTGTTGCTTCGTCAGTTCCTGGTTTGAGGGGGATCACCTTCACCCCACATGGGGCAACCACATCTTATTTTTGTTAGCATCGCTTACCAATACAAGCTACACAACAAAAAGGGGCAAAATGTAGACACTAAAATTAGGTCACACTCCCCTTTGGTCCCTCGACATATAAGCACCCTTCATCACATTCACCTAGCCATGGCCCCCTTCACCTCACTAATATTAATTTAATTAATTTAATTAAATTAATTCATTATCCTCACCATATTTATTATTTAAATATCTTAATTTAGATAATATCCACACATACAGTTCACTTAGACACCTCACCAAGCTAACTCAACCTAAGACCTATTCTTAGCAAGTTACCATAACTAACTAAGACTTACCCAAACCCTAAAAATCAATGCCTACATTCCCTCTAACCACATTCCCGCATGCTCACAAGAAGCTCCCAGTCTAATCCATGTGGGATAATGACACAAGATCGAGGAAATCAGGAGGATCTCCCTAAGTTTAGTAAACCTAGAAAATCCCACCTTGACGACGTCGGTTACCCCTAACCGTCACCGGTTAAGCCGGACCACCATCGGTTACCCCTTTTTAACCCAAAACAACCTTATTCTCAAGGTTGGAATTTGGAACTTGGAAGTTGGAAAGCAAGAAATTTGATGAGAAAGAATGAGATCTCAAAAGATAATGCATCTTCAGAGAGTCAATTCCAGCAAGAACTCACATCCAAGGAAGGAGATTGAGCATCTTCTCCTGCACCATCCCAGCCACATTCGGATCTATCTAAGCAAAAAGAGAGAGTGCATGCATGCAGCCCATGAGAAGCTTTTTTGAGTTGGTGATCACTTATAGCCTTCAAACCCATCATCAGCACCTTCATCATCCTTCACACATAGACCTTCAGGAAAATGAAATCCAAGTAAGTACAACATCATACTTTCTGGTTATTTCATTTCATCATTATTTTATCATCCATTGTTTATCTTGCTCCTTATTGACCATCTCCAACACTTTTCATCTCCATAGACCCATTAAAACCTCACCAAAAACCTACTCCAGTCACCCATTACCTCATCTCGACTAACCAACCAAAATCTTTTGTGCAATCACAAAGGAGACCAAAACCCCATTTTGTGATGTTTCCAGATCTCAAGAATGGTGGCCGGTTATACCTAACCGTGGTCGGTCACCCTGACGACGATGCGTCGGTCTCTGTGTTTTCCCACACACCTTAAAAGAGACCTATCCACCTAATTTTACCTTCACCCTCACTCACTGTGACCTACACGAGACCTTTATTAGACCTTAGAACCCAGAACCAACCATTTGACTGTGGATTCTATTCTAGCTTTTGTTAGATTAGATCTATTTTCTTATGTGTTTTAAGTGAGATACCTAAATCATTTTAAAATAACAATAGGATTTACTTTGTTTACAACATTAATTTGTTTTTGGTTTCATATAATTATTTACTTGGAAGGCCATGGTTCCATGCCATGCAAGTTGGTTCCTCTATGGTACATCATTATGTCAAATTCCTACATGAGGGTGCCAATTATGCTATTCATGACTATCATCTATATAAATATTGCGATCATGATCCAAATAATACATTATGTATACCATGATATAAATATTGCCGACACTACGATGACCTGTAAACCATAGATGAGATGCCACATTTACCACCACTTGAAGGTGCCATTTACATGATATATTATGTACCAAGTTCATTTATTCCTCCCCCTTCTTCTACTACTGCTATGATTGTTTATCAAGGGCCTATTCCTACATTGGATGTCACTCTAGCTCCTCCATCTTCTCATATGCCGCCTCGACCAATACGACCTCCTTTCACATACACACTTCTCATGAATGATGCTTATTGGGAGCATATTACATTCAATCCTACTTGTGATGACACATGATGGATTGACTCAGATAGGCTTTTCTTTTCAAGATCTTTATTCTCCACTGCATTCTTATCATCTTTTTCATGGATTCATTCACATTACTGCCGCTTATGGTCTACGTGTCTTTCACCTCACTATTTTTATTGTGTGAATCCCTCACTCTTCACCACTCACATTAGGAAAATCATGGATTGATTACATTGGGGTCACCATAGATCCCGATCATACGAGATATCTTAGTTCACATGTCTTTCGGTTGTGTCTTCATTTGCAATAGTTCCTTTCTTGGCTCTACATAGAATCTCACTCACTAGTATGAACATGGGTGTCCTTCACCACCCTTACGCGATGAGCAATATACCATGGGTATGTATAACTTAAGTTGTAATGGCTCATTACATGGTCAACCCGACACCATTTCTTACAAATTCTCTGACGCTTGTTCATTTGGATTTGACCATGATAATGATGACCTTCTAGATGACATTATATGATTGACTTCTTCATCTTACACACTTTGGGGGCATCATATGTATTTCCCCCATCGACGATATACACTTCTTCCACTACGCACATGCTAACATCAACCATTTCCCAATGACGCACTCTTATACATCGGTTCACACTTGACTACTGGGGCATCCTATACACAGGAACCTCGCACACCGCTCAATAGACACTACAAATAGTGCATCTTCACACATCTTGCATTGTTTTCATCTTACAACATACATCATACATACATTGCTTCATACATTATACACATCCTACACATACCTCAATCATCTTACATTACATACTATACATCCTACATTATACACTACACATTACACATCACATGACGACTTCTCATCACCGTATATACTACACACATTACACATTCTCCTCATCTACTTATACACGTTGAAATCACTACATGATGGCACACTCTAGTCCCATGGTCCATACTAGACTTGTTGAGGGTATACATCAAAAATGGACCACATCACACTCACACATTCAACCATCCAATATTTTTTCTCATGCAACATTCCTTCGTTAGTGATATACACCATAGGCTACATCATCACTTACTCTAACATCATCATCACCTATTCGGTCATCATTTAGTGATATACGCCATAGGATACATCATCACTTCTCCTACTCATCTTGTAGTGATATACGTTTTAAGTTAAATCCTCACTCCTTCCATCATCTTGTCATGATATATGATTAGACTACATCATAACACACACTTCATCTCTAAGTCGCATGTCATCACTACACATTCACCTCATCACACTATCCACAACACATAGTTCAACCATTTCTCAATGATGCACTCTCATTTATAGCTCACTATTCATTCTTTGGGGGCATAAACAAATTAACCTCACTTCATAACACTCCATTCACTCGGGGGCACATGGATCCTATCATTCACTTTGTATTCAATGTCATCCATCCACAACATATTGCATATGTTGGTTGCATTTACTCTTGCTTTCACTTACTCATACATATTCACTTTATTACACATGTTAGATAAATACCTTGTATTTCAATATCTTTATCATACACACATGCACATTCACTTACTTTCTAGTTATGATCGCAGATTACAGGTCCATTACACATAGTACAAATGCTTGGCACCGGTCCCACAAAGTGGTTCCTCGGGTACATCCACATCTATACACTACCGGTGTTATTGCTTCATTTTTGTTCATAGCACATTACTATATTTGTTTACACATGCTTTGACATACGTTTTATATCTATAACGTGCTAACGGGTGCTTTATGTGCAAAATTTGTTTTGTAGGATTATTATCTACCATGGTTGTTTGTTACTTTGTTTATACTTGTTTGTCATTGTATTCCTTTATATGCGGGGTTTTCCCTTTGTCTTGTGTGTACACTTGTTTTTGTGGCCACTACGACCATAATTTTCTTGTGACATTGTGAGTGGTGTCCCATGTTTACAACTTGTTATTCGTGGTCTATATTGTCTTCCTATGTGTTTAAATTATCTTCTTACAAATTGTCTTCGTAGTCTTCTACATGCATGCTTGTTATTACTAACACTTGTTTCTATCCAGTTTGTTTGCATATGCCTTGGTTTCTACCAAGCACATCCCCTCCTCCCTCTGTAGGAAAAATTTTGGCTATAGTGGTTGGTCCTTTTTAGGGCCACATCCTCCTATAGTGATGTCTCATGTGCTTCAAAGAGGGGGCATCATTTGGGTTTACAAAAACTATACAACATAGTATCAAAGTATAGTTTAGTTATCATTTTCATCCATGACATAATGGATTACATAGTGAGTGGGTTCAACATACTCTCAGAGATCCATACACATTGGATTTTACTGGGGCATATTTTCCTTAGCACATGTGTGGGTACACACTAGCTGCAGTGGTGTTTTATACAACAGGAAGTAGTTAAAGGTTAGAGGACAACATTAGGTAGTTTCTCCCTACACTTATTCCATTACATTAGCATCAGATCACCTAAAAGCCCAAGCAAGTACAAAGATCTCTACGATTTTGGGAAGCATTTATGAGTTAGAGGATAAATTAGAATTTCCTCCCTACACTTCTTTGGCCAGTGGTGTGAGATCACCCAAAAAACTCACACTTCATCAACAAGATCCTTTCTACACCCTTTTTCTCATCACGAATTAGGTGCACATGTTCCTTTTTAATTTCATACTTTCATTACATACTTTTACATACATACATGCATCTTTACACACATTTTTACACATATACATGTGTATTTGACTACTTGATCATATTCTCTTTTGTAGGTCCATCCGTATGGGAAGAAAGTAGTCAACATCACACACATTGATACTAACATGCAGGTACATCACACACATTGGCATTGATGCATACGTTTCCACCCTAGGTTCACTTTCATCACCTTTTGCATATTTAGTCTCCACGCTCCATATTTTTATCACTCCACACTTTTTCTAGTCCCTCGACATGCTTTCTACATCAATCTACATGGATATCAGGTACACATATCTATCTACTTTATGTTACCAAGCATTCTTCTCACCAACATAAAGTGGGGGAAAATGTAGACACAAAATCACACACTTTGAGTCATTATTTAGTCTCGATCAACATAATTTTATTTACATGAGTCCTAAGCAAGAAAAGTAATAATTAACCCATGTCTTTGGCCATATTTTTTAGCTTATTGTTTATTGCTACTTTCGGTGTTGCACCTTTATTGTATGGTCTATCTTTTCATCTTTGTAATCTTACCTTTTCTAGACTGGAGTGCACAACTAGGATGCTAAAGTCAAGCACCCTCATCCCCTCTAGGTGCCCCTATCCTCTTTACACTTTACTCTCACTTTTTGGGTCCTTTCTAGCTATTTGAACATCTTATCTTTTTAGTAGTTGGCCTTTTCGGGGTTAGTTACGAAATTCAAGCGAAGGAATCATATAAATATAAAGTTATGTGATCATAATAAGGGAAAAGTGCAGTTATTTACATCACACTTTATAGGTGGGGAGTTTATTGTTTCCATGCACACATTATTTACATTCTACATCTAGTTACTCTCTCTTCAAAAAGTGTGGTGACACAAGAACATCCTAGAACACAATTCCACGCACACACACACACACACACACACACACACACACACACACACACACACACACACACCTAGAACTACATTGGGTTGGAGATGTAGTACATCACTCATTGATAATTATTATGTCAATTTGAAAGTGAGAAACTCGGCCCCTTCATATGGATCTTTCTTTTTTAGGGTTTTGATGCTTTGCTTGGGGTTTTGTAGGTGATTCTTCTATTGAAGGTTTACCAGTGCTTCATCGATCATACAATGACATTCACATGACATGAAGCAAAGACAACAGAAAATTCAACAATATCTCAAAGGATGTTATTTGGTTATTTCCACAAACCATGGCATCTAGATCTCATATCAGGCACCTCAGGCACCCCTATCCCTTTTCGGGTGCCCTGAATCTAGCCGATTAGCTCGAATACGTATTTTTCAGGATCTATGAGATGGTTTCCTCCTCTTTTCATTTGGTCTCCACTTTGCAACATAGTCCTACGGTATCTTTCAATCATCTAAGACTATTATAACCCTCTTTGCACATTACAATTTCATATTCTTATTTCTTAGTTTTCTTGGGTGTATTCCGAGTTATTTAATTTCTTTTTTTGTTCACTACAAAATATCATTAGATGAGGCTAGCGTATTTAAATTTTAGTTTAATTAGTTGTCTATTTTCCTTTCCTTTAACTTGGATGTACTCTTCATCTCTCAATTGCACTTAGATTTTAAAGGAACAATCGACTTTTTAAAAACATCTTTCTAGCTTGTCATTTTATTTGAGAAACCTAAATCAAGAAACTATAAATTACTTCCATCATTTCCAATTCTCCTAAGATAAAATAATATGAATCATATAATTACATTGTCTTCTCAATTTTCTCACCTTAGAAAGCCTTATTTTCACCCTAATATAGCACGATGGATCTGAGATGATCTTGTATCATTCACAAATTCCAACACAATGGAATGAAACACAAAGGTTCCCTCTATTTTTTATCCTTAACAATATCTACATGTATTTTCTCATGTGGAGCTTACAAATCACTAATGGATAATTTATGGACTCTAGGTATTTCCCTAAGACTGATTATAAAATGAACTTTTTCTCACAAGAACATTCAACAACCTTGGCCTTTTCATATTCATTGTTGTCTTCATTTTCTAACTCCTTCCTTCCACCCTCTTCATCATGTCTCCTTTGAAAAACTCATCATTATCATATCGTTGTATAAATCCACTTTTCTCTCTAGATCGGTTCCTTCCTCTAACTCAAATTGAAATTAAAACTTTGAGTTCATTAATTCCTGAGCTATTTCAATCCCACCTAGTTGTCCTACAGTTCCACATCCACCGAATCATTGGTTGTCTCTAACTATTATATAATAGTCATCCATTTGGAATAATAAATTTTGAATTTTTCATCAATTTCTTCCAACTACCCACTTGCATTCTTCGGTTGTGCTTTTTTATCCTTCTACCACACACTCATATATTCAAGTTATTTCTTCAACACTTTCATGTCTATCTTGAGGTATTTTGGGCCTTCTCTAAGTCATTTGCACATCTCCCCTTCAATATGATTTCTTGCATAATTATTTGTTCATTCATTTTTACTTATTGCACACTTATTTTATTACATAATACTCCTTCACAATTCCCATGTGTCTTTAGTATATCAGTTTGAATCAAATTGGTGAAATAATTTTTGCTAGGAAAAATTAGTTGATTTTCACCAATGCTTTGGGACTAGGTCCCTCTGATTGAATGGGAAGCTCCATTATTATATGTGAAATAAAAATCAAATATGTTGTTGGCCTAAAGGTTGGGGATCCAACAGGAACACTCCACTACACCTACGGAAAATGCTTGTAATTTGTGCAAGGAGGAATTTTCTAGGAAGGTGGGAATGTGGGAGTGGGAAATTAGAGGGGGATTAATACTGTAAGTAGGAAAAATTTAGATTTTTGCAAGGATTAATCAGAAATATCAACACACATAATTGGAAAGAATAAAAACTTTGCTAACAATATCAAGACAAGATGAAACCATGAACATAAAATATCACTTATTCACTCATCTAGAAAAGTTGAACTCCTTTCTTTATTGACATTTTCACAAATTTGTACAATGAAAGAGAAGGAAGAAAAAGTATAGGGAGGAAAATATAAGAATTTGATATCATTTTCTTATTCTTGGTAGTTATCTACTCATGAACTTACAAAATTGACAAACTCTTGGAATGAGGAAGTCATTACAATATATATATTTCAAAAATAATCTTCACCTACCCCCCACATGACCTTTCATTTGTATTTTACAACTTGTGACTCTTCGTATTCCTAAGAAGGAAATTAAGTCCCCTTTTTATTAATTGAGGGAAACTTATTACAATGTCAACTATAGTCACATTTAAATGAATAAGACAAAAGTGAATAAGAAAAATGAAAAGTGCAACCCCAATGAAGAAATAGAACATGAAGGAAGAGAGGAAGGAGTGGAAGAGAGATAAAATAAAATAGATAACTACTCGGAGGAATATGATGCTCTTTCTAATTATTCTTCACTCTCAAATGGACCTTTATTGAGTACCTCTAGGAATATCTCCACTCCTTTGAATTCTTTGCTATATCGAGCCACCACAGGTGCAACTTTCTTGGTCTGGGGAATGTGAACAAAGTGCAAGGACTTGAGCCAATTATCAGAGATGGAATTGATGTTTTTACATTTCATGAACCATGATTGATGTCCCTTTTTGGTGCTTGATATCATGACCCTTATCTTGGAAAGAGACTATAGTGTATCTTTGTTGAAGGAAAATGGATCCCCGACTTCTTTCTTGATAAGTTTCTCAAATGGAATCTATTGGTTTCTCAAACATGCACCCACATCTCGAGTCTTGGAAGGTCTGAGGTGTTTGAGACCACAATGGAACCGTCCTAAAGTTTTGGGAACTTGCACACTTGGGATAGATCTCCAAAGAAGGCCGTTCATCTACCTATTTCTCACTTCTCTTTGCTACTACTACTCCTAGTGCTAGAAGGGGAAACTAAGATAATAATGCCAAAATACCGGGGATAAAAGGATAACATGAAAGAAAAATACACTAAAAGGTGATAGCACCAAAAAAATACATGAACACTATCTATTACGAGTGGAAATGAAAGGAAATGCGTGATAGGAGGTTAGGCATGCATAGCATAGCTAAACACGTATTTAAAATATCATTCTCATAGAAAACAACTAAATAAGGAACTACAACCGACTTGAAATAGCACAACCATCACACAACACAAAAGAAAAGGCAAGAAGAAGGAATGAAAACATGTTAGAGCAGGAGAATAGTCACAAAATGATGCTTCTATTATTTCGAGAAATGCACGAAGTTGTTATAATGGCATAGGAGGCCAATATCCACATACAAGATCCAAATCTAGAGGTTTGCAACTTAAAATAGAGAAAATATGATATCCTTAACAAAATGTGTAAGGATATAGAGTCTCCAACATAAAAAATGAGCCTAGCTCTTACATTTATAGATGAATCCATGGAAGAAGAAAGGAAGAAGGAGAGAAAACTGAATTTGAAATACAACCACCAACAAGAAGCATTCAATGCCTGCAAATCCATCTGGAGATCTTCGAAATACACTTCCCCATGATTGTTTGGCATGTTGAAGAAGGAAGGAGGGAGGATCATATCAAATTGGGTGGTTGGAGTAATTATATCTACTCAAAAATTCTCACGAGAGACGTTTTCCTATTTCTCACCTACCATATCTGCCACAAATTAGAATTTGAATATCTAGCACTATGGTGATGTCGGAAGATCTCTCAAAAGTCTAGAAACGCACCTATCTCGAGTTTTGTAGTAAATTATTTGGCTATCAGAAGATTCTAGATTTGTCAAGTACATGCAAAACACGTGGTGCACGTGGATTTGATGAAATGATGGCTAATCGTGTGAATATTTGTCATTTACGGCACATGTCGGTCAAATTTTTGGAAGGGTCTAGCACCCCATTGGCACACTTTGGTAGCTGCGAGTGGAACACTTAAGCATGTCGAAGATGACTGGCATAGAAGGGCATAAATAAGGGTGCGAGGGAAGGGTGTGTAAAAAAAAAAAAAGGAAGGCGTAGAGGGATGTGTGTGTGATGAGTGCGGGAAAAGGGGAAAAGGTGAGTAGAGAACACATAGTGAAGGTGCAAACATTACAAGGTGATGGGCACGGTGCATGAGAGGGCCAGGGACTTAGCTGATTGAAGCAAGTCCGAGATGCGTGCAAGGTGAGGAAGATTCTTAAGAAGGGAGAGGCAAAGTGCAAAAGGAGGGCGCAAGGAGGATTGGAATCAAAGAGGAAAAGGAAAATGGAAGGAGATAATCAGAAAGCATGCTAGAGTGCTTAAGGAAAAGAAGGGGAACCAAGGGGAAACTATAACCAAGGAATTGTGCCAACTAAATCTGAGCATGCTTGCATGACCCTTCAATGAGGAGATGAGAGAAAGAATATGTATACAAGTTATCCAAATCACTAGGAGAGTTATTTGGATAAAATTTTGGAAAATTTTGGGGCCATCACGCCTACTAGATGAAGAAGATCGGTATCTGGAGGATCCATTGGGCATGAAGTCTACTTATGCAATCATGAAATTACCCTTGTAATCACTTGAAAGATCATTTCTTGACTCTATTCTAAATCTTGCAACTGCTGAAAGAAGCTCTGCATTCTGGAAGCAATGGAAGAGCATGCGCAAGAAGAACGTGAGAAGAAATAACTATGTACAAACAAACAATGTGCATACAACGCACTTGGAGGAATTAAAACTACTATAATATATATAAAATGATGCAACAAACTTAATGGAAGGGTTTGAGATAGATCCCATTTACTAGGATTTGCAGTGTGCTTCCATCAAGATGAGTTAACTTGAAAGAGTTAGCCTCCTTGTAGGAACTGATGATGTATGGGCCACTCCAAAGTGCATCAAACTTTGAATGACACCATGGTTTAGCTCTTTTAGCATCCCATTTTAAAACCAAGTCCCCAACTTTGAAAGTTTGAGGCTTAGCCTTTCTATCAAACCATTTCTTTGTTTCTTGTTGATGTTGTTCTAGCTTGATCATGGAAGAGTTTTTAAGTTCTTCAAGATCAACCAGCTCTGCCATGTTGATTTCTCTTTATTCTATGCCTTCAAATTCCAGTTGTTGGGAAAACACTAATGAATTCAACTCTAGTGTCAAAGGAAGGGTAGCCTCCTTACCATATACAAGCTTGTAAGGTGAAGTTCCTATTGCCTTTTTAATTGTGATTTTATCTTCCCATAGCACATGTGAGACCTTTTTATGCCACTATTTTTGGCTAATGTTCATTGTGCACTTCATAATTCTAATCAGGTTCTTATTTGTTGACTCTGTCAGACCATTTCCTTTGGGGTAATAGTTGGAAGAGGTTTTCAGATAAATGCCCATATTTAGAGCCCAATTAGTGATTCTGGCCCCAAGGAAGGCTTTTTCATCATTAGAGATAATGGTTTGAGGAAATCCAAACCTTGTGACTATGATTTTGAGAAAGTCAAGGATGATTGAATCGGTTGATTCCTTGAGCACGACAACTTCTATCCATCTGGTGAAGTAATATGTAGTTGTTAGTACCCATTTGTATCCAGTGCTTGAAGGTGGATTGATCATGCCTATGAAGTCGATACCCCATTGTGCAAAAGGTTGATCTTCTTGGATTGGTCTAAGGGGAAGCACTACCAATCTTTTCTTTCCTATAAAGAAAGCGTATTCCTTGAACTTTTTGACCCACCTGTGTGCATTTTCAAATAGGGTAGGCCAAAAGATACCTTTAATTATGATCTTCATTGTTGCAGTTTTGGTAGAGAAGTGTCCACCAAAGAATCCATCATGAAATTTTGATAACACCTTTTCAGTCTACGCATCGTTGATACATCTTAACAAGCATGCCATCAAGATTCTTCTTAAAGAGAAGTCCATCAATCAACACATAAGGGATAGATTGTAACCTCAAATGTCTTCTCTTTGCTTTGTTTAAACTAGGAAGGTATGCATCCTAGGAAAGGAATGTGATCATGTCATTCATCCAATCACGCACTTCAGTATCTATATTCCACTGAATTTCTGCGCGTGGGAGGTCCTCATCTAGAAATAATGAAACCTCAGGTTCACTCTGTGCATCCTTAGAAATTTTCCTACAAAGTGCACTACCTTTTACCACTATTGTGGCCTTCATAGTTACATCAGATTTCATGATATTGGTCACCCATTGTACTCTTTTCTCACTAATTTCTACTCCCATGATGAAGTCTCTAACAAAAGAGTGAGAGACTAACACTTTTATATGATTGGTGGAGAGAATAATCTTGAATTTCTTGAGTGTGTGCATGATGATAAAGACCTTCTCTCTGTGTGACTATAATTTATTTCATACTCCTTGGTGTTTGGTGAAGAAAGCCACTAGTTGTTCCGAGTCCTTGTTCATTTTCTTGTGTCGGGACAATAGAAACACTTGCATCAAAACCATAAGTATAAAGGATTAAATCCTTTGAGTAATCCAGATTGATGAGTGTTAGCGTGTAAGAAATTTCTTGCTTCATCTTGTTGAAGCTTTATTTTCCTTCTATTTTCCATCTGAATTCTATTTCTTTCTTGAACATCGGGGTGATGGGCAAAACCAGTCCTACAAAGTCAGGGATAAAACAACTAATTAAATTTATCTTTCCAAGGAAAGACTGTAAGCCCTTTTTGTGCACCAGCAGGGAAAGAGCTAGGATGGTTGAGATGTGCTTAGAATCAATTGGGATGCCATCCTTTGAAACCACATGGCCTAATATATTGTCTGCACCATTGTAAGATTGCACTTCTTGGGGTTAAGATACACCCCATACTTTTTGTATCTCTCAAAGACTTTCTCGGGTGTGCCATATGATCCGTTCTTTTCTTTGAAAATACTATTATGTCATCAAGCTAAACTAGGATGAACTCGTTAATGTAGCCTTTGAAGGCAATATCCATGGTGCCTTTGAAATGTGGTGCCCTCATTTGATAGACCAAAGGTAATCTTTTGATATGCATATGTCCCCCATTTGGTTGTAAATATGGTTTTGAATTGATCCTCTTCCTTGACCAGGGATTTGATTGAAACACGAATACCCATCTAGCATGGAGAATCTCTCGCACGCCTTGCCATAGTAGCCGTAGAAACTTCTCCATCGAAGGAAAAGGATAATGATCCTTCAAAGATACCTTGTTCAAATCTCTGAAATCAATACATAGTCTGATTCCACCAATATTTTTATGCACTAGAACTAAATTCATGGCCAAGTAGAGTACTTGATGGGAAAAATGATTTTTACCTCAATGAGTTTGGATAATTTCTTTTCATGAGGGAATCTATCTTTGGATTGACTAGTCGTTGCTTCTTTCTCGACGTGCTTGATACTAGGATCAAGGTCAATGGAGTGTTGAGCAACACTTAGATCAAAACCTTTGAGATATTCATACTCCCATGAAACGATATCATTGTATTTTTACATAGAGAGTTGAAGGCATGCTTTTCATCATGTGCGCTGTAAGATTTATTAAGCAACAAATCTTTTCCACATGCAATAGTAACTAGGGAGCAGTCTTTTTACACAACATACATGTACCTTTCTTCACCCTTGAACTCATCATCGGGCTAAAAATCTTCTCCAAGGTGACCAACCCTTTAGGCAATGGTTTTTTCTTCAGCTGTATCACTTTGTCACCATAGTTATCATTTAAGCCATCTTACATGCTTGATGATAACTCATATTCATTCTAGATAAATTTGGACAATCTGCGTCATTTTCAAATACTTTCTAGCTAGTGTTGTTGTCTGGAATGGATGGTCTGATCACCATCTTGATGTCTTTGAGTCTTTCCTTTGAAAAATTCCTCGTAGGAGAGAAGCGTGAACTAAGTGTGGCCATACGGTTAGCTTCCTTGTTCATCTTGTGTGGCACCACTGTAGATTTAGAGCATCAAATCTCTTAAGAAAGTCCAAAACTATATGTTTATAAGCTTTGAGAAGCTTATTCTTAGTTTGGAATTTATTGGTAACTTGGTAGATAACAAATTATGTGTCCCCAAAGATTTGCAATGCCTTAATTTTATTCTTCTCAACAATAAGCAAGTCATGGACCGAGTGCTTCGTACTCTACCACATTTTTCAAACATGTGAAATGCAACACTTTGTGCATGAAGAATAATTTCTCATCCTTAGGGGAAATGAGAACCACTCCTACTCTCGTGCCATTTCTGCTTCTAGATCCATCAAAGTACAACTTCCAAAGGCCCAATTCAACTTTGTCTCTCTTGAGCACGCGCAATAGCATAGCTTCTTCTTCAAGAATGCAGTAAGTACTAAGCCTAGTTTCATAAGCTTCCAATTATTTGGCATATGGATAAAATTTATGGTGCCTCTCTACCCATTCATCAAGCACTAGGTCAGGAATAGAGGGTGGAAGAGACTGTTCTTGTGCTTGAAGCTTGGTATTTTGGATTAAATAGTTGGCTTATAGAGGGGATGGGACATATGAATCTACATGATAGGAAAATATAGGCTCAGCTTGTATGGTAAAATGGTTACCATACCTTGTCTTGAGTAACATATGAGACCAATCAAAAGACAAGTAACCACCCACTTTAGCAGTAAAGTCCCTTGACAAACATAGGCAAAACAAATGAGGTAGATCAATAATTGACACATCTTGAGTAATGGTTAGGCTTGGACACGTCATGGAGGGTCAACTCAAGATCCTTGATGACTCCTAAGGTGGTGAAATGTTATGATCATCATGTGTGGATTTCACTAACGCCTCGAGGTTTTGGTGTAATGGTTCGTTACATTTGGTATCATAGCGACCACCCATGTTCGAATCCCACTTAGTTGGATACGTCGTGTAGTTGGGGCTAGTGGGGCACCTAAATGTTGGTGAAGCGGGGCTCATATGTATGGGAGTGCGGGCGTAAACCCAGCCCGAGTTGGGCTCTACGGAAGCGTGGTGGGATGTTATGATCCTCATGTGTGGATTTCACTAACGCCTTGAGGTTTTGGTGTAATGGTTCGTTACATTTGGTATAACAAGTTGTAGGAATCCTTTAGAAAAAGGATTATATTTCATACCTAAGACATCAACAATTTTATTAGGCATAATAGAAGTACTAGCACTTGAGTCAATCATGTAATTATACACTAGGTGTTTACCTATGATCAAGGACATGTAGAAGGGTGGAGTCTTCACCAATTTACTTACTTGTTTCTCCTCTTCTTCGCAGATGTTGATAGAAACGCGTGACTTCTACACAACTAGATTAGCATGTGAGAATTGCACCAAAGCTTCATGCAGCGAGATCCCGCTAAGATGGAATGGTCGGGGGCATCCCACATTATGACATTTATATTTTTCTCTTCATCTGGTCCACAATGCTAAATGTAAGGCCCCCTATCTTATGCATTTGGGTAATAGCATCCCTCTAAAAGCTGTTAGGGCACGAAGCTTGGAATTTAGCTAGAGCAAAGGTTGGACCCACCAAAGGAGGGTGCACTGCTTTGCTTTAGAAGGAGCTTTGCATGAGGCCTCTTTTACGGGGACTTGGGAACTTTTACTCTTTGGATGCCTTTCTTGCATCATTTCATTTCGAGGATATGCTTGCATTTATTGGAGTGGGATCTACATGCCTAACTCTAACATTCTCTTTTTGTATCTTATGTTGTTCGCAACTTTGACACACGATCTATTTGTTTCATATGATATTTGGTTGATTGCTTGCAGAATTCTTTAGAAGAAAGAACATCAAGTTTTTCTCTAGAGGAGCTTCTGGTATTTCTTGGTTATCTACTTTAGGGGAACTTGTTGAAGGATCACAAGTGGAAGAATTCTAGATTATGTAGGATTGGGTATACGCGGTGTTTGCACATTGATATCCGACTATGAGGAATGTTTCAAGGAAGTACCATTCGACTCTTGTGCCAAATTTTTCCGAACTAGGGACGCATGTCTCGGTTGCACTAGGTCTTTAGAAGAGAAGGCGTGGGAGGAATAACTTGCAAGGGTAGATGTGCATTGGGATGCCATATATCATTCTCTCTTTAGTTAGGTGTGTATTTTTAATTTCCATACTAATTTTGCCAAGGCTGATTACTTTATCTATACACTTGATTAGAATTACCTCTATAGGCTTGTGCCTATTACATTTCTAATGATATAAATTTGTTTGATAAATTTCTAATCAGGGCCTTCAACTCTTCATCTTCCTTTTGTTTTGCTAGAGAGTAGGATTTTGGGGCAACTAGTTTCATGCTTTGCTCAAGAATAGGAATAGGGACCATAGAAGGTCAGGCACTTGTGACATTTCTAGGAACAATGCATAGGTGGTCTAGGAGCCATCTTTCCCTCTGAATAAGACTATTCTCTTCCCTTCTTGTAATACTATAAGCTAACAAGGTTCTACCTCCCATAGATTGAATCATAAGCGATATATCACTGTTGAGCACCTTTAGATAATACAGGAAAGCATGTTGGGCTATAGGTCTTACCACAAGAGGTATTATGTCCCAAGTCTTCTAAAATATGATGTTGAAATCAGTCATCTGCTCATTGGGTTCCCTCCTTGTTGTTTTCAGTTGTTCCACCTAGAGATAGGTGATCTGACTTATCTTCAAAGTAATTATAAAGAGTTGTTCCTAGCTCATCCTAGGTGGTGATAGATCCAAGTCTCAGGCCTCAGTACCATTGAAGCACTTTACCTTTGAAAGAGGTTGTAAGTATCCTAACTGCTACATCATCATGTGTGATTAGGTAGAGTGAACACACATTTTCTATATCTGGATATGTTCCTGAGGGGTGACTTGATTCTCACTAGTAAAGTATGGAATAATTTTGAGTGTACCATTTGGCATATCATGTTGTACAACCATTTGCAAGGGCTTCCTCTTGTGAAGTTGGAAAAGTTTCTAAGTGGAGGGTTTACGATATGCCATTGTAGGGTGCTTAGGTTGTCTATTTTGAGGAGGAATTGAATGGGTGTGACACACTGGAGATGGAGATGCACGCGTAGGATTTCTGGAACAAACTCTTCTTAGGGATAGCTAGAGGTATTCAAAATAATATTTAGCTACTGAAATTATTCTTGTGTGCACTCTTCTCATAAAAGGCACTCAGGACTTCTAAAACAAAGATTTGAAAATATTGGGAGTTTTTAGATGTGTTGAAATGAGCCTCAAAAGGTTGAGATACTAAGTCCACACACAGAACTTAGATATATGAAATTCAAGCTTTCAATGTTGGTCCCACCAAGCGTGCTAGAAACTATTGGTTTCTCAAATGTGCAACTACATCTCAGGTCTTGGAAGGGGAGAGGAGTTTAAGACCATAATGGAACCATCCCCAAGTTGTGGGACCTTGCATGCTTGGGATGGATCTTCGGAGAAGGCCGGTTCCTCTATCTATTTCTACTACTAAAGCTACTCCTAGTCTTTGGAAGGGGAAACTAAGCTAATAATACCAAGGGACCAAGGATAGAAGGATAACATGAAAGGAAACTACACTAAAAGAAAATAGCACCAGAAAAGAGGGATGAACACTATCTTTTCTAAGCAATAATGAAAGGAAATGCATGAGAGGAGGCTAGGCACTAGTAGCATAGCTAAATGCACATTTACAGATCATTCTCATGGAGTACAAATAAATAAGGAGCTATGAGGGACACGAAATGGCACAAAAACACACAACGTAAAAGAAAAGGTAAGAAGAAGGAATGAAAACATGTTAGGATAGAGAATAGTCACAAAACGATGCTTCTATTATTTCCAAAAATGCATAGAGTTGTTAAAATGGTGCAGGAGGCCAATGTCCACATGCAAGAGCTAGATCTAGAGGTTTGTAACTCAAAATATAGAAAATATGAATTCCTTATCAAAATGTGTAAGGATCCAGAGTCTCCAACATAACAAATGAGCCTAGCCCTTACATTTATAGATGAATCCATGGAAGAAGGATAGAAAACCTAAATTTGAAATACAACCACCAATAAGAAGCATTCAATGCTTGCAAATCTATCTGGATATCTATGAAATACACTTCCCCAAGCTTGTTTGGTGTGTTGAAGAAGGAAGGAGGGTGGATCATATCAAATTGGGTGGTTGGGAAATCAGATCTGCTCATCAATGCTCAGAGAGATGTTTTCCCATTTCTCACCTACTAGATCCGCCAAGAATTTGAATTTGAATATCTAGCACTATAGTTGATGTCAGTAGCTCTTTGACAAGTCTAGGTAGGTGCTGATCGATCTCTATAGAAAAAGATATGGGTCGAGAAGATGTAAGAGTCGTTGGCACATGAAAAACATGTGGCACACACGGATTGGATGAAATGATGGCCAACTATGTGAATATTTGTCATTTCTACCACGTGTCGGTCGTTAATCTATTGCAAGGGTCTAGCACTCTATTGGCACACTTTGATTGGTTACGCGTGGAATACTTAAACATGTCGAGAAGATGACTTGGCATAGAATGGCGCAAAGGAGGAAATGAGGGAAGGGCACACAAAATAAAATAGAGGAAGGCGCGAGAGGGAAGTGCATGCAATGAGCATAGGGAAATGGGGAAAATAGGTGAGTAGAGAATGCATGGTGAAGGCATAACTATTACAAGGTGATGGGTGCGGCACGTGAGAAGGGGGACTTAGGCGATTAAAGAAATTCGAGATGTGCGCAAGGTGAAGAAGCTTCTTAGGAAAAGGAAGACATCACAAAATGTAACATCCTCATTTTATACATTAGAACAAGTCAATTTTTTTTTTTTTGATAAATGCTTCTAGGTTCTAAATACATAATTTAGAACTCACAAATCAAATAACCATTCTTATAACAGATAACCATATGCATTTGTAATGATTCGGAGTACCTCGATCTATTTATTCCATGACTCGGTAATCTACCGATATATTCATGAGTAATAAGAGTTGGAGTTTTCATTTAACACTTCACTCGCTGTTCTCTTCCTATTATGGGATTTAGAATGCTCTGTCAAGGAACTGGCTTGAATAATTGTTACCATTATTCATGGCATCTCATCCCTTAGACCATGTGACTCAGGACAACGCAATCAGCAGCTTGCGATACTTTGGCCAAAGATTTGAAACATACTGCTTATGTCTCGTATTCCTTAACGGCATACTCGTCAATCTGGAATACGTCCTTCACCCCATTCTTATGTTATATGGAATGTCTTATACCGACTTCTGTCAGTCCCCCTTATCCCAAGTTATTCACTCGGAAACGGATTAGTAAGGTGACAACGTTATATGGATGCTCCCGAGGACTAGGGATAAGATGACATACTGGGTCAACCCTAGTTAAACCAGTGTGTCAAGATACCCCGAGTCTCCTAGGTAGCCTTATAATGTGACCACATTCCTAATCGGTCCCAGAGTAACTTGTTCGAGTTAAAGGTGTAAATCTTAACGATCAATAAAGGGTGTTGTCATAAGTCACTGCATTGTTGTATCTTCGAGAAGATCCTAATCTTCTCAAAGGTACAACCTACTGATTGACTTGTGTCATCAACCTTTAAATCTACCTTGAAAAGATCTAATTATTAATAAGCATTACACACATTGAGTTTAAATTATATTAAAAGGCGTTCCCTAAGGTTAGCCTTTCCCGATCCCAGGTTCCTCACCTTAGAATGACCTTTCTTAATAAAACCCTTTACACGAGAGAAGTTATTAAGGCTATGGTCCCATCAATGAGTTCGTAGAATTTACTTAATTCAACGAAATTGGACAATAACCCAAAATCATCACTTGTGATTGCCAACCGAACCCTTTTTAGGTTTATCTCAGTTCTCATCACTGAATTTATGTCTTACTTATTAGTATCGAGACATAATGATTAAGATTCCAATTAAACGTTGTCCTGGCTTAATCAAGACTAGGAATTGATAATTTAATCCAGCTTGTTTAGTGTCTTGCTTAGGTTTATTTTTACCCTAGCCTCTAGAAAGACAGTGATCTAAATTTCAATTTAGCTTTGGATAGAACATATAAGAACTGCTAAACAATCATAAATAATCAGTCACATATTCTTGCAAGCTTACATTGATAATCACAAAAGTCTCCAATATAAACAATAATAACAATGCTCTTTAGATCATTTGAACCGAAGAAGGTCAAACTATCAAGATACGGATGCAAACACATAAGTATCAAATATCTATTTCCATTCCCTTCAGAACTAATCAAATACATTTTATGCATTCAGCATACTTGATACAATGCTCAACGGAAAAAGAACATCTTTCCTCATATAGTACATTTAGAGAATCAAACTGTAATTCATCATAAACCAAGTTAAACAATCTGAACATCCTATCAGATCTGCTTGCTTTTACCACTTACGGCAACCATCTGCAAAATTGTCAACATGGGTCAGTTCGATGAACTGAGCATGATAAGCACTAACTCTTAAAACAATTGCAATCCACCAACTGTTTTCATTAAACACCCTGTTTAAATGAGATCAATTCATCAAACAAGTAAACATATTTCAGACTATGCTTTTGTAAAACAACATGACTATATTCGCGTAACTAAAATTATCGTTACTGCATAGCCCTAGATACTTTTCAATTATTTCATCAAAATATTAGGGATCTAGAAGAACGAAAGTATCCAAAACAACTATCCATCTGAATTTCAAGGACAACAAACATCAGACAGATCATTACATTCAACAGTAAAAGGAATATCATAACAAATCATGATTCCATCAATATGTTAAAACAGTTCTAACGGTTAGATAAAAATATCAACATATACTCTACAACAGAAGAGAAAGAAAACAAGTCATTCATATTTCCCTTCAACAAGTTCATGACTGTACCATCTCCTCAAAAGGAAAGCATTCACCTTACATGCATACAAATAAGTCAGACGAGCCACAAGAAGAACCACAGTTTTGTTAAAATCAAATATAACAAAACTCCTGTAGCTTACTAACAGTACAGTAGCTCTCACGCCAAAACAGTGATGAATATCAACCAAACAGACTCCACATGACCCTCCACACGAAGCGACATACAAGAGGATATTCACTGACATCACCTGTCGAGTGCGGATGTGACTCCTAAGTTCATTCAGGCTCAAGACTAGATATACATGCAACAGAAGACGTAATCATGTTTAAACACGACAACTATCCCTCTCAGCAACATACAACTCATTCTAATCCCTACTAAATACTGTAAGGCTTTAGATCCAAGGTCGAAATCAAAAGAACTTCTCTTTTATCACAGTCAACAAGAGACTCAATAACATTAAAGCAATGACGTTTCCCCTATGACTATGCAGAGAGATTTTAAATGAAATCCATATGACATGCTGCCACATCTAACTGAAATTAATCGGAAAGGAAACATAACATACCGTATTCACTTCTGGACACATTCAGAGTTTGAAAGTATGGTATTCACGACCCACTTCTACAGGGCTAAGATACATGATATCTATCTATTAAGAAATCCAACAGAGCCAAAAACAATACGTGTTCTTAATCAGGCTTAAACAAAAGCAGAACACTGGATACCTATCAAGGATTAAAACTGAATCCGAGCAACAATATTCATGATAAAGCTTCTACAGAAGCTGATATACAAGATAAATACAAGTTAAAGATTCCAACCGTGCCAATCAATGGTCAATATTCACAATCAGGCTTAAACAAAATCTAAATACTGATTTCGTAACGAGGAATCCGACTGAACCCCTACAACAATATTCGCTCTAAGCTTACATAGAGTGGAAAACATAATAAGTTTACCAATTGAGTCTGTACCAAAAATTCCTTGCAACACGAAGGTATTCATTACAAAATAACAGAGGTCGTATTACCTGTTACTCCTTCAAGACTCTGACAAAATCAAATTACCAATATTCAAATATATATATAGCTTCAACAGTGGTCCATAATATACGAATCATTCAATGGACTCCACAGAGTCGTTTTGAATACAATAAATATATATATAGCTTCAATTGGTCCATAATATATGAATCATTCAATGGACTCCCTGAGGTTTTGAATACAATAAATATATATATTGCATACTATCAACGGGTTGAATCCCATAACCTCAACGCAAGGGAAAAACAACTTCAACAAGGTCGCAATGAAATACTGTAACACAACAAGTTATCCGTTCACAAATAACTTTAAATATCATAGCGAAACCCAACAAGATTCTGTAACCACCATCTATAATAACCATGACAGAACTTACAAGGAAGTCGAGTTATACTGAACATTCAATCAAAAGTCCAACAGTATCTTTTCCGACAAGTATCGACAACAAGCATCAACGACAAGTATCAACTGTAGCCTGAACCCAACAAGGGAACAATACTTGGGTTCTCACAGAGCAGGTCTAGTATCTTTCTTGCATGTATTTCACAAATTAAAGCCGGAATGCAAATCACAACGAAATAGTGCAACAATTCGAAACACAATACACACCCATCAAGGGTTAAATTGAGAAATCGAACCAGCAAGAAGATACAGTAACAAAATCACACAAGGCTACCATAGAAACCATCTAATTCCCAAAAATCATCTGAACAGAGTTGTTCTAATGAAATCATTTGAAAGAGAGCAAGATTTTTAAAGGTTAGGGCCTAACATGCCTGGTTATTTGCTTAAAATTTCGAAGCAGACCACTGAAAGAGCTCGAACCTTCTCCTCCTTTTCCAAGTTAGATCCACCAACAAAAATTTGCTATTACCATGACTTATAAATTTTCCTTGCCAGAGGAAAGAGTGAGTTACACTCATATTTTCCATGCAACTCCAAGAAGACTGGTGCGAAGAACCAGTGATCAGACAGAGGGAAAACCGGAGCGCATGAAAAACCAAACAAACTACTAACTTTCCATTTTGCATGCCTTCCCGTGAAACCCGAGCTCGAAGACCGAGTTCATAAATGACATTTACTCCAAATTTCCCACTAAATTTCCATTGCCACCAACCGCCATAGTTGGCAATGGATAAAACCAGTTCGAAGACCATTTCCAACTTTGGCGACCTGCCACGTCGGCTCTAGCTATCCGTTTAAAAACTTCTACCAAATTACATGTCCTTCATACTTATCCCTTTATTTAATGCCATAGAAACTGCCGCCCATGGTTCACACCCTTCCATAGGTCCCCTTCTTCCTTGTTAATAGTTAGGTTAGTAACTTAGGTTAGGATTTAGGATAACACTTAGTCTAACCTCTTAACACATAGATACTAACTTAGAACATTAGCTTATAGCCTAGGCCTAGGTTAGATTAACACTAATCTAACCCCTAGGTTATAGTTTAGTTTTAGGTTACTAACCTTAATAAATCCAGTTAGGTCTAATATTTCAAATGCTCAGAAAAAGAATCTACAACATACATTCACGAACAGGGTTCACTCCTGTACTGCCAATAGGCTAGTGAATTAAATGTAACTGAATTATTACCTGGTCCATGATCAAGACCTTCCTGATATTACGATATCGGGAACCAATTCATTTAACACGATCAGCCTGAGTTATACTCCGTACTAGCTTATTGATGCATCCGGACCTTACTGACCCGCGTAAGGTCTATAATTTTAATTCATCACGAATAAACTTAAAGCATCACTTGGATCAATACCACTGATCCCAGGCTAGGTCTTAAAGATGGATAACTCCATAATTCATTCCGAGATCAGATTAAACTCAGGTGTAAAATGAAAGAAATAAAAGAGTCCAATCATATTCTGACTCAGTCAAAGATCTGCAATCTCAAAGAAGATACAGTCCATATCAAGCATGACTTCTCAAAGGAACACATCCTTTTTACAAAAGAAATCACGTATCAACACTTGTATGCTCAGGAGGAAGTAACAACAGTTCAGGGTGTTACATGCTTCCCTCCTAAAAGATTCATCATCCCGATGATTACATATTCAATTAACCTTCAGGTCAACCAATTTATTAGTTCACAAAACAATGCGACTATTTTCCAACTTGAATAGTTCCAGAAATCAATGTCACAACACATTTTATTCAGCCTGAATAATGTTTTCCTTCATCTGGCTTTCATAATTACTTAAAAAAATAAGTTCATAAAAGAAATGTTTTGTCAACAGATTTCATTCTGTTGAAAAAGAGAAGGAAAAGCAATTTTCATCTCTTCCAGATCTTCCCAAGTTGCACTTTCTTCGTTAAACTAGTCCCACTTTGGACCTTACATTACTATATTTCATGATTTCTTAAATGTAATTGGTGAGTTTCCAAGCCTCGTGTAGGTTTAACCACGATTATTCTGGGTCTTGGACCTGCGAGGAATTCAAATTTAAAACATGTGACAGATCCAAAATGTATTTCTTAAGCAAAGAAATATGGAAAACATCATGCATGCGAGATAAAGCGGTGGTAATGCTAAGCGATAAGCAACGGGATTGATTATTTGACAATTTGAAAGGTCCCACGAATCAAGGTGACAACTTGGCAGCCTTGCCAAAAGTTATAGAACTCTTTACGGGTTTAACACGAAGAAAAACCTTCTCACCAAGATCAAACCTTGATCAACCCGCCGGCAAGGTCAAAGCATAGCTCTTACGCCTATCCATTGCTTCCTTTAATCATTCACGAATCGAAAGCTTAACTTATTGTTCCATTTCAGCGAGAATCTCTAGTCAATTACCACTCTATCCTCAACACTATCCCATTAATAGGAGTTTGCACTTTCTTCCATAAAGTGCTTCAAATGGTGCCATTTTGAGAGATGAATGATATGTGTTGTTATATGCGAACTCAACTAATGGAAGTGTTTCACTAGGAAAATGCTTCGTTCCTTTTAGAAACAGATAAGGTTAGGGTTAGGAGGAATACCTGTAGAATGTCGAGATGATGTGCGCGTACCGTAGAGAAAGATCGGGTTATTTGCGGAGAACTCCTTTTGTGCTGGGAAGGACTACTGAAATAAGAACACAAGACCACAAGATTTGATTAAACAATAAATGAGGAAGCGCTTGGGCAGGGAAATGTAAAACTTCCTTTCAAAGGTGGTCGGTTTCCCGCTAACGTGAATTAACACAAAAGACTGTAAAATATCAATTAAATTGCTTGGCTGAACTGGGTAGGGGAAGGGCTATTTTTCCTGGTTTTGATCAAAGGAACCGATGTCGGTTACCTATAACCGATGGCGGTTACCGATAACCGATACCGGTGGGTTCTAGGATCTTACGGGCTGGTTGTGGTGTTTGTAATGGCTGGTTTTGGATAGTATTAGGAAATGGGATGGTTAGAAGCAAAAGAATGGCAGGTTAGAGGCAATGGATACGTTGGATAATGGATTGAAACGGATTTGGGAGGATTGTAATTCCAAAAGCATAAGAAATGTTATAATGGAGGACATGCAAGATGTAACTTACTTGGTTTTGATGAAGGTGCAAGTTGATCTCCTTGGCTGCCAACTCTTCTGGTTTCTTCACTCGTCTCTGCTTGGTCAAGTGAAGTTACGGACTCTGTTCCTCGCTCGCAATGCTCTCTGATCGAGGAAATCCTTGGCCGATCTCCAAAATGAAATTCCGATCCATTGTTTTGGTTTGGGAGCCCATTTACTGAGGAACCGATGGCGGTTGCGTAACAGATGGCGGTCGGTCAGTAGCAGAACCGGCATTGGTTAGGAAAAAGTAGGCTATTTTTAGTAAAATAGCACACCTTCCTGTTTTTCTCCAGAGGATCGATTGCGGGCTTGGTCAAGTGGCTAGAAGGTCGGCTTTGGGTGCGAGTAAGGAGGCATTAGTTATGGATGTGAGTCTAGACCAAGTCATGGGTCTTAATTAGGTTAGTTTAGGGTTAGGGCTAGGTCATGATGAGGTGGCGAAGTGAGGTGGCGGGTAAGGTGATGTGGATTTATCAATTACAAGGTAATTAATAAATAATTGTGTAAAGTTTAGGTAATGAGGTTAGGTTGCGAAATGGGATGCGGGTCACAAGGGGTCGTGAGACACGAATTTGGTGTCTACATTAGCCCCTTATTGTCGTGTAGCTTGTTTTGTTAAAGCTGCGCGAACAATAATATGAAGTGGTTTCTCATGTTAAGGATATAGGTAATCCCCCTCAAATCTATCACCGATGGAGTGAACGGGAAATCAGGGATAGGGTTGATAAAGGGTACATGTTGTAGAGAGGATGGTAAGGTGGTAGGGAAGGTCCAAGGAAGCAGACGCATGTTGAAATGCAACAGTACGACTAGGGTATATGATTTGACGAGCAAACCAGCGATGTATAGGCAAAGGTCGATAGTTTATCCAAACAAGGGTGATATAATCCTGGTATCCAAGGCATAGGAAGTAGCTCCAGGGTATATAACGAGGGTAAGGTGCGAACGTTTAGGCATATTTGGCAAAGTTACCAAATGGTTGGTTTGGTTGAGATAAACGTCACGGTCTAGGTCTAGGCAAAGTTGGTCGACAGATCAAGTCAAGGACCCTAATCGTGCTAAAACACGAACAGGTGAGCTCGATTGAACCAAAAACTACCGGATGGGTGGATAAAGTGTATGGTGTTGATTTTGGGTAAGGTATGGAAGTGGTACGGTCGTGGGTTGGGCCAAGTTGTTGGGTGGTGGCCTTTGGTCGGGCCAAATAGCGAGGGCAAGGCCTTGGGTCGGGCCAAATGGGTAGGTTGAGGCCTTGGGTCGGGCCGAATAGGTAGGTTGAGGCCTTGGGTCTGGCCGAATAGGTAGGTGGAGGCCTTAGGTCGGGCAATTAGCGAGGGCAAGGCCTTGGGTCGGGCCAAATGGGTAGGTTGAGGCCTTAGGTTAGGGGTTTGGACAGGTCAAAGGCCGAACAAATATTCGCGTGACAAAGAGGTGGATAGAGGCGATATTGGTGAAAAGAGGCAAGGAGAAAATAAGGGCAAAGAATGGGGTGAATGTTGCGTATCAAACCGATGTCGATTCTGCGTGACCGATATCGGTTAAGGGACCGATCTTTGGTTCCTTAGGGCAAAAAGAAACCGACATCGGTTAAGGTCGAAAAACCTATAAAAAGAAAAATACGGCCTGTCATTGTCACTTTTGTTATTTGCAATCCAAATTGACTTGCGATGTGGAGAGTTGATTTGGAGGGTATTGAGTGAGGTGGAGCTATTTGATTGGCGGAGAGAGAGTTGAAGTGGGCCCGAATAGTTGAGGAGGCAGAGTGATTGGTGGGGACCCAGCGGATCGGGATTGGAGCCATAGCACAGCAGAGGAGCTGAGGGGCTGGACCCGGTGGACCGCCACCACCCATCCCACCACGACAACGTGTCGTCGCACTGCAGTGGTTCTAAACTCTTTATTTTATGCATTTGGTTGTATTAAGTGAGATTGGGGGTTTGGGTAGGAATTTAGTTGTTTTAGGAAATGAGGAGTAAAATAGACGTAATTTGAAAAAGAGAGAAGGTAGATAGGTAAGATAGGGTAAGGCGGCTAGTGTGTGTAAAATTTGGGGGTGTTTGGGTGGGTAGATGGGTAAAAATAGGTGAAAAATGGTGTTTGGGGGCCGCGCGGGGGTTCGGCTCATGCGGGGAGATTGTGACCGATGTCGGTCACTAGATGGCAGCATCGGTCGAAAAAAAAGATGGTAAGGTTGTGTTTGGGGTAACCGGTGCGTGTGCATCGGCTATCGGTTTGTGGGTTGGGTTGGGTGGGGGGGATTTTTGTGGGTTGGGTGGTTGAGTGGGTGGGTTGGGTTGGGTTGGTTTAGGGTGTGGGTTGGGTTGGGTTTAGTGTGTGGGTTGGGTTGGGTGAGTTGGGGGTTTAGGGGCTAGGTTTTTGTGGGTTGGGTGGTTGAGTGGGTGGGTTGGGTTGAGTTGGTTGTGTAGGGTTTAGGGTTTAGGGTCTAGGTTTTTGTGGGTTGGGTGGTTGAGTGGGTGGGTTGGGTTGAGTTGGTTGTGTAGGGTTTAGGGTTTAGGGTCTAGGTTTAAGAGGGGTTGATATAAAAGGGGGTTTAGATGATAAAGTAGATGTTATAATAAAGAGTGGGTCTAAGAATGTGGGTTGGTTTTGCAGCACGTCGGCGGTTGACGATGCGTGATAGGATGCCTCCACTATTGAGTCGGATGAGGCCACACACATCTGCGGTGCATTGGGCCATCATGCGCGAGGTGGGACTCGGCGGGGTCTAGAGGTACAGAGCGATAGAGAGAGATCCGCGGTCGATGGTCGCCCTCATCGAGAGATGGGATCCGGCGGACAATGTGTTCCATCTGCCGACCGGGGAGATGACCGTCACATTAGAGGATGTGTATCGCATCCCGCGGCTACCGATCGAGGAGAGGCCGTTTTCGTAGATTCGGAAGCTGCCATGGATAGCATACTACGAGGTTTTGGGGATGCGGCCGCGCTTACCTTACGTATCATAGCATGAGCATTGGATATGGTGATATGTACGCGCACCAGAGACATGAGACACGGCTTGTGTTGGTGATGATGATAGGGATCACCCGCCCTCCCGGATTCGAGAGGAGGTCGCTTCCCACGGGCATTGATGGGGGTGCTGCTGGAGATGGTGGAGGAGCACACCTGTTTTGCATGGGCACCAGTGTATCTGGTGTAATTATACAGGGAGTTATGGGGCTATCGCCGGAGGAGGCGATTTGGTATTTGTTCTACATTTTTGTTGACCTTTGACCCAGGCATACGAGCACATCGTATGCATCGAGCCGATAGAGGGCTACCCAGCTGAAGGCCGGGAGGCCACAGTCGTCGTACCGATATGGCTTTCGAGAGGTGGTTGGGGGTCGTGGGCGACCACGAGCGGTTGTTGCGAGTCGGGACGTGGTCTATTATGACACTTGCTAGAGGGCCTTACAAGTGAGAGACATTGTATGGAGACCCTACGAGAGGTCACCGGCTGGCAGAGGAGCTCGCGTGCAGTGCTGCGCCGATCCAAGTATACATTCGGATAGCAAGACGGAGGCCGGGAGAGTACGGCGGATACCCCTGAGAGAGGAGTGCATGCGAGATGGGGCTGCGGCAGGGCCGAGCCACCTCCCTTCCTCGATACGGGAGGGATGATGTAGAGGCCCCATGCCGCCAGCGCCAGCCTTGGGATCCAGTGACCGGGTAGCGGAGAGACCCGGGAGTGAGGGTGTGGATGATGCCGGGTGCACGGAGCATACGAGGTATGGTGGTAATTGAGCAGAAAGCGAGGATGAGATAGTACACGCTGCAGTGGCCAGGACTTAGGCTGCGAGAAGCATGGCGAGAGAGATCAGCTCCGGGGGCAGGTGCAGCTATTACAGGACGGTTAAGCTACTGCATGGAGCACGTATAGGGGTCTTACGAGGGTAGTAGCCCTTGAGCTCAGTACGCAGGCACAAAGCACCACCACCACGGAAGCGCACCCACGAGTGCGAGAAGTGCAGTACAGCAGTGTGGCAGTACCCACCAGCGTGCCCCGGCCCAGATACCACCACGGCCCACGAGTGTAGAGTAATGCAGCAGGCGGCACCACCACAGCACCACGGCCACGAGTGCAAAGTGCGAGGCTCGGGGGTATTGGTGTTAGGTGCGAGGGAGGACCCCGATTCCTTGATGGCGCGAGATCGCTATATGGAGGTGAGCAGAGGCCCGATATTATCGGGATATTCTTGATAGTACGGAGTCGAGTATCGAGCATATGCACGGCTCATAGAGCGAGACCTCGCACGCCCAGAGATCTCGGGAGGAGCAGCCACGGCACCGGCGTGTCCGTGACAGCAGGAGGCGAGAGGCACCACGAGGGACTAGCGGGGGAGGTGCCGAGGGCGGTGGGGAGAGCTGATAGATCCCCGACATGGTTTTGTATAGGGACATGGGCACCGGTCTGCGAACCGGTTGTATTGATAGAGGCCTGCGTGCCTACACTTATTCATTGTTTTGATTCATTTATTTATTATATACCGGCCTGCGAGCCGAGTACGGGTTGTATATTTGATACCGGCCTGCGAGCCGAGTATATTTTTGATATGAGAGACCGGCCTGCGAGCCGAGTCGAGATTTTTGGTAGGTATTGCGGCCTGCGTGCCGGCTTTGGTATTGTATGAGATCACAGAGGCCCCGATGTAGGGCACATTGTATTTTTGAAAATTTGTATATATATAGAGACGATGTTTTGATCCACATGCAGTGTTCAAAATGTGTTGAAATATGTGGTTAATGGCTGGTAATAGATAGAATGTGTGATGAGTTTAATTGACATGTTGATAGATGGATGATGCTGATGTTTTTGTTTGTTTGTACGTATATATGAATGTCAGGTTATGTGATGAATTGGTGGTTTTGTGACATTGTGATATATGTAACTGATGAGTTGGATCCAAATGATGTATAGATTGATAGTTTCTTGATATCCGTAGTTGATGGTTTGTGTATTTGTGTAAAATAAATGATATTTAATGAAAATGTAATGTTATATGTGGTGGATGAACAAAATGTGGTAAATTGTGTGGTTTATGCAGGAAAAGAGGCGGGCGCGACAAAAATTTAGATGAGAAATGAAGAAAAGAACCCTGTTTCAAAAAGGAAGGTGTGTAACCGGTATCGGTTAGGTAACCGATGTCGGTAGTTGTATGACCGATATCGGTTACACGACCGATACCGGTTATTTAGGTATGAGTTTTTCTAAAAATAGAAAAGCTAGGGTGGCAACTTGAGTTGTAATTTTAGAGCCATGCAAGAGGTTAAATATGCGAACGTGACGCTTTTTGACGACTGAGACAGGTATTTACATGAGAGATTTGGGTGAGAAGGAGAAAAGAGACAAGAAAAGTAAATGTGATCCGAGGTTCGAAGGCGAGAAAGACAAAGTTGAAAAGGGTGGTGATCATGGCGGAGTAACGAGGAGAAGCATCCGGCGCAGCGAGGACATGAGGGAAGACAAGGGCCACCTCAAGCTGCTGCTGACCCAAGAGGTATTGTTTTGTTTGTGATTTGACTATTGCATGTTTCGTGAATAAGATGGGGTAGAGTAGGTGGGTAGATATGAGAAAGACAACATGATAGCCAGGGGTATAGATGAGGTGCGTGTTATGGGGTAGGTAATTCGGGGTTTTGGGTATGTCTGTGTATATAGAAAGAAATAAACGATCAATTTATTGTCGTAGGTGGTTTTTTTAGGCAAGATGCATGTAATCGACAGTGACCGGTAGCGGTTAGAAGGAACCCGATGTCGGTTCAACCGATATCGGTTATGTATAACGATGCAGTTCATTGGAGGAATTTCCAGAATGTTTGAAAAAAACCTAATGGATTGAATGGTTGTTTGTTGTTTTGGTGTATGCAGGCGGAGGCAGGGTTGAGGATGAATGATAGTGTGCCAGCGCTGTTGTCGCGAATCCGAGCGGATGTAACACCAGCGGAGTGGATGTTGATAAATCGTTTGGGGTTAAGTGGGATTCGATATTATTCACGAATCGCACGTAACCATGGTATGTTACAGGCGCTGATTGAGAGATGGAATCCTGAGACAAATACCTTCTATCTGCCAACAGGTGAAATGACAGTAACATTGGAAGATGTGTTTCGTATATTGAGACTCCCTATTACAGGAGAACCAGTATATCAGGCACTACCTAGCGCGGGGCGGGCAGCGATAACAGAAGTGTTTGGTCCATATGCACGGGACTTAACACAGCGAGGTTTGTCATTCACATATGGGGTAATGTATGCAGCACACCCTGAGGAGACAAGGTTAGCAGTGATTTTAATGATAGCGGTAGGGTATTATGCGTTACCGAGGGCAGAAGGGGGAAGATTTCCAAAGGCATTGATGGGTGTTATTTGGGAGATGATAGAAAGGAACGTGACTTTTGCATGGGCACCTGCATATTTGGCGGAGCTATACAGGGGTTTATGGGCTTGTAGGCGAAATCACAGGACAACGTTGGATTGCTCATACTTATTACACTGTTGGGCCTATGAGCACATTGTTTGTGTGCGACCAATAGGCCGATCCATCCAGGCAGGAGAGACCGGAGTACAGAGGTTGGGATTCCGACGATGGGTCCAGACAGAACAAGAGGCAAGATCTCAGGCCGTGCCGGGTGACATTGAGTATTACAGGCAGGTATGGGAGAGGTTGACGGTTGCGGATATCTGTTGGAGGCCCTACGGGAACTATATGGTAACCGAGAACATAGCTGAGGAGTTGAGAGGTGTAGAGCGATTGAGGTGGATCGCGGGGCACAGGCCAGGTGAATATGAGAGGATTCCTATAGATCACGTGCGGCGACAATTTGGATTTGTGCAGGACATACCACAGGCTTATAGACCATATATGAGGATCGATGCCGAGGCAGCATTCTCACCACCCCGGCCAACACCTCCAGAAGGGCCCGAGGAGATAGCTGCCGATCGCAGTGTAATGGATGCAGGAATGACAGAGGCCTATAGGTTATGGTGGGTAGCAGAGTTGCGAGGTGTACGCGATCACCCTGACATAGCTGTGATTACAGCAGAGAGGGATCGGCTGCAGCGTTTGGTTCAGCAGCTCCAAACGCAGGTGAATGAGACAAGAAGATTGTTAGTGGTTGCGGAGTCACGAGCAGCGAGACTAGAGGCTGGAGTTCTCCATGCGAGAGGGCGTATTCAGATGTTACAGGAGAGATTGGCAGATCAGTGGGCGGTACCAATAGCCGTGGTACCTTTGAGGACAGAGAGGCCTGGCGAGAGGGGTCGACGATCACGATCATCACCTAGGTCGGGATGAGGCGTGAGGGTCTAAATAAATGTTAGCAAGGTATGAGGATAAATAAGAGTACCGACCTGCGTGTCGATGATATAGAAGATGTATTTGTTTAACATCTAAATAAAACGAGATATGTATGTTGATTTGCGTTATAATAATAAGAATGTTGTCGTTTTGACTTTCGGTGTTTTGAAAAAGGATCAAAGAGGAATGTGATTAAATAGAAATACACCAAAATATTTATATTTACCACACATGATAGGTTATGGTAGGGGATGGTCGAGCTAACCTTGGGAGACCCCATGTCTCGAAGTGTCTTTGCCTACATAGCCCATTGCACAAAGCAAGGAAGGGCCTCAGACCGATGTAGTTCTCCCTTAGGATCAGGGAGGGGTGAATTTAGGCAATTTGGTATGGTTTAGGCAATTGGTCGTTTGGTAAAAATTTGATGTTGGTAGGGTAATGTTGTTGGTGCTGGTAGGATAATGTTGTTGGTGTAGGTATAGGTAAAGCAAAGGTTAGCATACCCAAGTAGTAGGGAATAGTGTCCTGATTAAGATCAACACACAATTCTAGACGCGAGGCAAAGTGGAAAGAGTGCTCCGTAGGTGAGAAGAGCTAAACAAACCACACAACGTAGAACGAGCCTGAAGCCCTAAATGCCGTGCATAGACGAGAAGTCCATAGTTGAAAAGAGTTGTATGATCACAATATATCAGGTGTACGTTACGTCCCTTGAATTGAAACAAATGGTGAGATGAGGTGGATGATATAGCGGAGGCTCAAAGAACTTGTTACAACGAAAGAGAACCTATCCTAAATAGACAAGTCCATGACCCAAAAAGTTCTTTTGAATGAGGCTTTTATTTTATTAAATATAGACTGATCGATGCGGGAAGTCTACAAGGGATATTGATTGTTTTATTCTTGAGGTCTTCACGAAGCTGATCAATGCGAGAAGCTTCTGATAAAGGCTGACTGTGTATAGCTGTCCTTGGGGAGCAAGCCATATTTATAGTAGCAGAGATGATTTTAGTGCATAGCTGTCCTTCAGGGGAGCAGTCTATTTATAGTAGCAGCAATAGTTTGGCATATAGCTGTCCTTCGTGGGAGCAGTCTATATTTAATTTTAGATGACTAGATGTTCTTTTGGCATGAAGCATCTAGTTTAGTAGGAAGTTTGACTCAAGAAAATCCCTTAAGAATACGGCTTATTTTAATACTTTGAAGTCATGGACTAGACTAAAGAGGGGAAGGCATCATCAAGGGGAGGTGCGAAGTGATTTTGATTTTATTCGGAGATATAGAAAACAAAGTGTATGTAGCGGTAAATGAGCTCAAGGGACGAGCAGTAGGTAGATAAGAAGTGATATAACACTAGATTCAACAGAAGAGAATGGGCGAAGATGTAAGGCATTAGGGGTTCAGGCTCAGGTTTACCATTAAGCGAAGCTAAACGATAAGTGCCTGATCCATAGGTGTGAGTGATTATATAAGGCCCAATCCAATTGGGAGCAAATTTTCCACGTTTGCTCTTTTCTAGTTTGGTGACATGTTGATTCTCTTTGAGGACAAGATCACCAACCTTAAAGGTATGCTTATGAAGTCACTTATCATAAGCACGCTTGATGCGTTTTTGATAAATTTGAAGGTGATCGAGAGCTGTAAGACGGCGTTCGTCAAGAAGCTCCAATTGGGCTAACCGCTCTTGGCGGAAATCATCGTTGGTGAGAATATCCTGAAGAGATATTCTAAGGGAGGGTATTTGTATTTCGAGAGGCAAAACAGCCTCGGTACCGTATACCAAAGAAAAAGGTGTGGCATTAGTAGAGGTACGAATGCTAGTACGATAAGCCCAAAGGGCAAAGGGAATGTGATCGTGCCAATTTCTTCCAGATTCATTGACAACTTTCATGAGGATTTTGGTTAGAGTTTTATTAGAAGATTCAGCCTGACCATTGGCCTGCGGATAGTAAGGCGATGAGAAACTAAGTTTGATACCAAAGTTGTCACAAAGGTCTTCAGAACAACTTGTTTTTGAAAGATTTACCATTATCTATTATTAGGCGATGAGGAATACCAAAACGACAGATAATGTGATGGTTAATGAATTCGACAATTTTTTTTTTTTTGATTGAAATGAGTGGGATGGCCTCCACCCATTTTGTGTAATATTCGGTCGCTGTGATTATCCAACGGTGACGTTGTGAAGAGGTCGGGTGAATCTCACCAATAAGGTCTAAACCCCATTGTGAGAAAGGCCAAAGATCACGAGCGACTTGTAGCGGGTGGCTAGGAGTATGTTGAAGATTGGCATGTTGTTGACACATGACACAGCGCTTAACATATTCGTAGCAGTCGTTATTGAGAGTAGGCCAATAATAACCTAGGCGAAGGATTCGTTTAGCCACGGCAAGGCCACTAAAATGTCCACCACAAATCCCATCGTGTACTTGTTGGATGGTATGAGTGGCCTCAGCGTTGGTCAGACAGCGAAGGAGGATGCCATCAAAGCCACGTTTATAGAGGAGTCCTCCCATGACAACATAACGCGAAACACTTTTGAGAAAAGCACGTTTTCCGTTACTAGTAAGGTCAGGTGGGAGAACAGAGATTGTAAGGTAGTCGTGAAATTGGTGGTACCAGGTATCCTGCGAATTAGTAGACACAGTATTTATCATGCAAACTACCGGGGTTGAATAGGATGGTGCAAAAAGTTGCTGGACCACAACGAATAATTCGAGTCGGTTGGTGCGGCGGGAATCATGAGGCTAAGCAAGCCATAGTATCCGCAAATTTGTTAGTGGAGCGGGGAATGGTTTGGATAGAATAGTGAGTAAATAAGGCTAGAAGTGATTCCACGTGGTGTTTGTATTTCTGAAGTTCCTCGTTTTTACATTGGTAGATGCCCATAACTTGATTGACTACCAATTGAGAGTCACCAAAGATATGGATAGATTTAATGCCTAAGTGTATCGCAACTTGGAGACCCAGAACAAGGGCCTCGTATTCCGCTGTATTATTAGTGCAGGGGAAATCAAGCCGGAATGAAAGAGGCATAGGTTCAGCGTCAAGAGGGATGAGAACAACGCCGGCTCCTCCGCCGCGCTGGCACTTAGATCCATCGAAGAAGAGGGTCATTTGATACGACTCTTCTCCGAGCGAAAGAGTGGCGATGAGTTCGTCGGGGAAGGTAAAATTGGTAAATTGTTCCCCAGGTAGAGGGGCCTCCGCAAGTTGGTCTGCAAGAGTTTGTCCTTTGATTGATTTCTGTTGTATAAACTCAAGGTCAAGGTCGGTGAGGAGCATGAGCCATCGAGCGATGCGTTGGTTTAGGTGTGGTTTGGCGTACATATAATGAATGGGGTCTGTGTTGGTGATGACGAAAGTTTTGTGATTCGGAGGTAATGTCGAGTTTGGTGGCGATGAATGATGATAGGGCCAGGCACAATTTTTCTACATGTGTATACCTAGTCTCGTAATCCACGAGGGTACGACTTATATAATAAATGGCCTGCTCTCGGCGTGCCGAGTCTCGATGTGCGAGCATAGCTCCTATAGCATGGTCAGTGGCGGAAAGATAAAGGTAGAAAGGGCGGTCGTCCTGGGGTGGGATAAGCACGGGTGGCTGCAAGAGATACGTTTTGAGAGCTTCGAAGGCTTGGTGACACTCCTCACTCCATTGAAAGGCAACGTCCTTTTTTAGAAGGTGATGAAAAGGGTGACATCGATCCGAGAGTTGGGAGATGAAACGCCGGATGGATTGAAGTTTACCCTGCAAACTACGCAATTGTTTGAGGTTTTTGGGTGGGGGCATTTCTAGGATAGCTTTTACTTTAGATGGATCGACCTCAATGCCACGCAAAGAGACGATAAAGCCAAGAAGTTTTCCCGAAAGAACACCAAAGACACATTTCTTCGGTTGAAGGCGGACAGAATATTGTAATAAAGCGATCAAAATAATGGTTAAAACATCGAGATGTTCACTACGATGTTTAGACTTGCCGAGAAGATCGTCGACATAGTCTTCAAGGATAGTGTGCATAATGTCATGAAAAATGTAGGTCATAGCCCATTGATAGGTAAAGACCAAGATTCTTAAGGCCAAATGGCATGACACGATACAATGTTAAGGTTCCCAAGGAGTTATGAAGGTAGTTTTGTGTTGATCGGCAGGGGCAACCAAAATTTGGTGTATCCTCAAAAGCCATCCATGAGAGAAAGCATTTCATGGCTCGCATGAGATCAACAAGTTGATCAATACTGGGAGGGGGAAGTCATCCTTGGGCAAGCAAGGTTAAGATCCCGAAATCGTGCATATCCGAAGTCCCCTGCCGCTTTAGTGACAGTACGATGTTAGAAATCCATTGAGGATAGTCAATAGGCAAGATGAAGGAAACAGAAAGGAGTCATTGAGCTCCTCTTTGACCAAGAGAGCAATGCGTGGATGCATTTTCTCAATTTTGTTTGACTGGTTTGGAATCGGGTTTAGGGTGATGTTATGGACGGTAATGGTAGGATCAATTCCCGGCATGTCGGCGTAAGACCATGTGAAAGCTTGGTTGAAAGCATGGAGAAAGGTAGAAAAGCGGCTTGTTCTCGATGTGTTAAGGGATTGTCCAATCTTCACTATGTGAGGATCTTCCTCCGTGTGGATGTTGATTTCTATAGTAGATTTGTTCAGCATAGTTTGGGTTTCAGATGGTAGGGCGCGTTGAATATAAGAATCATCCGCGCCCAGGTAAGTGAGGATGGAGTCGTCATCCTGGCATTCAACAACATTAATCAAAGGTGAATCCTCTTCGATCATGTCTGGATACAGAAGGGGAAGAGAAGATGGGTCCTCATTATCGCGTTGATAAGTGAGAGGACCTATGAAGATAGCATTTATGAAAAAAAAAAGTTAGGAGGGATAGATTCAGGGTCCATCGATTCTGTGGGTGATGATGGCAAAGTGGGTGATGATGGTTCGGTAGGGGCAACGTCTTCCTCTTCCAGGATACAGCTGACAGGAGGTGTCTCCTGTGTAGGTGTTTCGGAAAAACCGAGACCACTTCGATCATTATGTTTGCGTGTGGTCACGGGAATGAGTGTATGTCGGCCTTTTCAGTAAAGGCCAAAACCAAAGCCTTTCCACGCACAGTGAGTCAAGAAGGTGAGGGCGAAACGACGATTTGTCAAGTATTGAAAATCGGATTGGAAGGGAACCACACCAAGAGGAGGTTCAGGGGTAATGGAGGATGCGTCAACACCCCCATACGTTAGGTTAGTGCGGCAATGGGGTGGTCCGTAAGAGATTACCTCCCCACGCGACGGTCATAGGTGGGATGCGCATGTAATTGTCCGTACTCTCGCGGGTAGGGAAAGAACTAACGTTATATAGCGGTACTCCCCAGCAGCGTGAGGCGATGAAAACATCTACTAAGGGGTCGGAGGTTGGGATGTTAGCTGCGGGAAGAGAAGTGGTTTGTGCGATGGTGGTTTCATCACCAAGGCGTAGGTGCGATTGAGGTGGATGGTTGAGGTACATTTGAAGAGGATGGTTGGGTTGAATGTATGGGTGTCTTAATTGGTATAAGCACATCGTTTGGGCGGTATAACATATTGCAAGTTTTGAAGGGGGGAGGATCAGCTTTTACAGTGTAGGACTTCCCCTCGTACTCAAATTTTATGCATCGATGTAATGTTGAGGGAACGCATCCCATGGCTCGAATCCAAGGACGACCCAACAATATATTATATTGGAACTCTCCTTCAAGGACATAGAAGAGTTCGGGTAAAGTACGTGGGCCTACGCGAATGTTGAGGATCATGGTGCCTAAGGTAGAAGTAATAGCGTCATTGAATGACCGTAACATGATGGGGTTGGCACACATGCAACTAGAAGGGATGTTCATTTGTTGGAAGGCTTTTGAAGAGATGATGTTTAGGCTAGCGCCCCCGTCAATCATAACCCGACGTACTCGAATGTCTCGGACGTAAGCGGAAATGAAAAGGGCAGTGGTCGTGGTCTTCGCACCAAAGTCGATAATTTCATCTTCCGAGAAACTAAGCGCAACGGCTTGTTGTTTTGAGACGAAGTGGTGGGGAGATGGATTGTTTGGTGAGAGAGGCAACGGATTCGGGTGTTAGAATGGAGGCAACGGGCGGGGTTTCGTTGGGTAAAACCTCTATCCTCAAGGATCTCAACGAGAGCTTGTCGATGAGATTCAGAAGTCTGAATGAGATCATATAGTGTCATTTTTACGGGTGATTGATGAAGCTGTTTGATCATGGTTCGGTGGGAAACTCCATTAGAGACGGGATAGGTGGGTCCGCGAATAACCACTTTAGGTGGTGGTGTAATCGGGATGGTTGAAGGAGAAAGAGATGCCGCAGGTGTGTTTTCTTTCGCTTTCCCATTGTTTTTCTGTCCTCGAGTAGCAACACTAATCATATTAATCTCGTAGATCTGAGATGAGGAAGATGGTTGGGATAATTCATGGTCTTCAAGAGGTGGGGTTGTAATAATGATAGATCTTGGTGAGGCGGGGATAGATGATATAGTAGAGGGAATTGACGCTAGAGGTCTCTCCCTTCGTAAGTTGTCTTTCTTAATCTTTCTATCCGGGAGAGGTGACTGACAAAGGATGGTTTTTAGAGCTTTGCATCCCTCCACATCATGTCCTGGTGTGCGGTGATAAGCGTAGATTTTAGACTCATCTTAACCCATAGGTCGGGGTTTAGACGGGTCATAAGGTCTAAGTGGAGGTAGGGAAATGGTCGCATTCTCCACCAACATAGCAAGGATTTTGGCGTAAGATCCTTTGAGGGGTCAAAATCGGATGAGGGTATTGGTTGTGCGGGTTTTGGTAATGTTTGGGCGTGGTTGGTTCGTGACAGTGGTGGTTTTAGCCGAGGGTGCTTGACACATGTTTTTCACTAAACGTGGTTTCTTGGACACGGAAGTTACGTTTAGGCTGGTTAGATGATGAGGTTACGTGATGGCGTGGTAGCGGAAACAACCACGGAGAAAGGGGAGTGACAGAAAATAAATCCTTTGATGATGGGATTGGTTTAGGGTTGATAGGTGGACCGGATACGCGGGGTAACGATGTTGTGATACCCTTTGATCTCTGTATAGGTGTAGAAGGCGTAGGTCGTTTTGCAGAAAACAAAGGAGGTATGATATATTGGTGTAATGTGGAGGGATGAGGTCCCAATATGGAAGGTGGGTGTGACGATGAGGGTTTTAATTGTGATAGAGGCCCGGATTGCGTTCGTCTCCTAGGTGGCGGAACGGATTTATTTTTGGATAGATCGAGTCGCTTAGGCGGGTGTGTTAGACTGGGCATTGGTGAGGTCCCAAGCGTAGGGGAAGATCTGGTTAAGTTGATAGAAGTGGACGGGGCATTTGGTAGAGGTGAGGGGGGTGAAGGTGAGAACAGGGGCATTTTAAGCTTCTGTAAGCACTTCGGGTAGATGGTGGAGACATCAGGATCAGTCATTTGCATTTGAGTAGAAAAAGGGGTACTCAAACGTTCCCATAGGGCCTGTCTATCTTCTGTGGAATGACAGTCTCCAGGTGTGATTTGTAATTTTGGTACGGAAGAAAGGTGGGTTGTAATTCAGTCCACATGTGGGAGTGATACTGAGGAGGTAGAGGAGGCACTGTATCAATAGATGTTAAGAGGTCAACCGGTCGTTGAAAAGATTTAGGCGATGAGGGACTGATAGGTAGGAGGGCGTGTTCGAGGGGATCTGTCACGTTTAAAGAATGTGGTGATGTTAGTGTAAGAGATTTCTCGTCTAAGGATGTCAAAAGGAGTGGTGAGCTTTCCCCTTGTGTAGCAAGAGTGGTAGAAGGAGACGTCTGGGAAATGGATAGATTAGATAACATCCGCTCACAGTCTCGTAGGGATGTGGTGTAAGAAGACTCGTTGATGAGAAGAGAAGTCCGGGCAGTTAACTCTTCTATGGGTAAAGGAATAATTTCACTTTGGCTTGATGGTGGTGAAGGAGATTCAAACTCCTGTGTTGGTGGAGAGGCTTGATTTAAAAAATTTCAATAGAGGCTTTTGGCTGGGAATCGAAGACTACATGGATCTCATGAACACTCTCCTCAGCTAAGATATCTTGGTTCACGTTGCTGCTGGACGAGTGATTCGGGAATGGCTTGTTGAAAATTTTCAGATTTCGGTTAGCAGGGGCGTTAGGATTATCGAGTGTTATATCCCCTGCGTCAACCATTTCCTGCACTATGTTTTTCAACATCTTGCAGTTTTCATGACTATGTCCTTTTACGCGGTGAAAGTTACAAAAGTCATTTTCTTTGTACCAGGAAGGTATTGCGCGGGTGGAGTCAAACCCGGAGTGAGGTTTAACAGGGGGCAAGGTGATAGCCCCAGCTTTGAGCAATTTCTCCAATATCACACCATAGGTTTCTCCCAAGGGAGTGTAGTTGATGGGCTCGGCTTTGTATTTATAAGTGGTTTTTGGTGGAGTATTGGACGGTGGTTGGGATTTGACCATCACCGCGTGGACAGCTCCTTTTGATTTAGAAGAGGTGGACGCGTGAGGAGTGGTGGTATTTGGTTTATTGGTAGAATCAGGAGTTCGGAAAGTGGAGTTCTTGTTGCGCAACCGCAATTTCTCTTCCTCTAAGGCTCGAATTTCTAATTTTCGAGCCATAGTAAAGGCCTCATCGAATGTACGGAAAGTTTGGATTTGGAGGGTAGGGGAGATGTGCTTAGCGCAGGCCCGCGTAAAGAGTTCGATAAGTTCGGTTTGAGGCAAGGCATACGTAAGTTGGTTGATAAGGCCCCGCCATCGTCCAACGAAATCTGCGATAGATTCGTCCTCAAAGGTGTCGGATGGCATAAAGGTCGGTGATAGATACTTTCTTAGAAGAATGTTAATGGAGAAATGATCCAAGAAAGATTGGGCTAGTTGGTTAAAAGAGAAGATCGAGTGCTGGGTTAAAGCACTGTACCACTCCAGGGCGGGTCCTGATAAGGACATAGGGAAGGTGCGGAGTAACAAGGCGTCATTATGGGCAATCAAATAACAAGCATGTCTAAATGATCGCAAGTGTTGTTGAGGATCCTCTTTACTATTAAAACGAGTAAATTTCGGCAACTCCCATTGAGGAGGATATGAATGAAGGGGGACAGAAGGGTGAATGGGCTCCCGACAAACTTGTTCGTATGTCAAGGCGCTACGACTTCCCGAAACCGAAGCCTCCAAATTTTGCATTTTGTCCATCATTTGTTTGATGAAATCAGTGGTTGGATGAGATGATGGTGCACCAGAATAGGGATGTCCCATATAAGGTGTTGAGGTTACTGGATACGTGTATGGGAATGAAAAGGTAGGCGGAGCTTGAGAAGGAAAGCTCGTGTGGATAGGTGGCAGAGAGCAAGTCATGAATGGAGCAGTCTGCAAAAGAGATGAGGTAGGGGCAGTTGGTGGTAACGAAACGTGGGGTCCAAGATTAACAAAAGGAAAGCTAATCGGGGTCGTATGAACCTCTGCAGCTGTCGGATTGGGAGACGGGGCTAGAGATGCAGGAAGCAAGGCGGTATTATCAGGAGGAGTGGGAGCTAAATGAGCAGCTATACTGATAGGCATACCTACAAGGAGCTGACCATCAGGTGTACGGTCAGGGGTATGAGACAAATAGTATTCACATAAAGACTTGGAATTAGCATCCGTAAACTTGGCAAAGTCCTTATCTCCCTGGAATTTTTGGAACCTCACTGGTATTAGTAGGATTCCCCATAGAAGGTGAAGGGGGTGATTCAGGCAAAGAAACAGAGCAAGCATGTGAAACCATGGCGGCGGCTTGTTTTCGAGTGATAACAACCATGGACAGCAGTTCACAGTAAAGTTTCAATCTATCAAGAACAAAAACAACCTCAAAATGATGAATTTGGCAAGTTGCTGGTTTGTCAGGGGCTGATGGAGACAGTAACCGATATCGGTTTACTAACCGCTGTCGGTCACAGGGGAAACGACGTCGGTCCCTTAACCGATGCCGGTGTCAAAAATCTAGGATAAGAAGATACAAAGGGCTGCTAATTTGATTTTTAGCAACGTTGAGTATATTTATCAACTTATTGATCACAAAAGACAGAGTATGACAGAGAAAACAGAACAGCAAACAAGCAAGATGCACACGCAAATCCAGAGATTAACCTTAGGGTTAATTTTAATTATTGTGGGCTTATGCCTTTAGACATAGAATGATGTCAGAATCCTAAACAAGAGACTTAGGGGAAATGTCAAGTTGTTTTGGCTTATAAGGTTACCTCAATCGGGCAAGTGAGGAATACCGCGGAAAAAGGGGGATGTTTGAGTGTTGTGTTAATTGTGAAGTGATTCGGTATGTGTTGTGCAGTGAATGTAAGATTAATTTCCTGTCAATACCGTGGATATCACCCCCACGTGTACGACCTGTTACTTAATCTATGTTCACTAGAATTGAAAAACAACAGGCAGGAATGCAATGCATGTGTTTTAAAACCCAAATCGAAAGTGATATTCGATGAAGCAAAAGAGATGACTTTTACTAATGCAAGATGCAAAAACAAAGCAAGTTCTTTTACCAGAATAATAAAATACCGTGTGAATATCTCTAGAAGAAGAAAATAGCAAGTATGCTCCCTATATGAAAGCAAGCAAGAAATAAAGATAAACCCAAAATGGGTCCCACCGGGCGTGCCAAAATGTTTCACTAGGAAAATGCTTCGTTCCTTTTAGAAACAGATAAGGTTAGGGTTAGGAGGAATACCTGTAGAATGTCGAGATGATGTGCGCGTACCGTAGAGAAAGATCAGGTTGACTGCGGAGAACTCCTTTTTGTCTGGGAAGGACTACCTGCAAATAAGAACACAAGACCACAAGATTTGATTAAACAATAAATGAGGAAACTGCCTTGGGCCCAGGAAATGTAAAACTTCCTTTCGAAGGTGGTCAGTTTCCCTGCTAACGTGAATTAACACAAAAGACTGTAAAATATCAATTAAATTGCTTGGCTGAACTGGGTAGGGGAAAGGCTGTTTTTCCTGGTTTTTGATCAAAGGAACCGATGCCGGTTACCTATAACCGATGCCGGTTACTGATAACCGATACCGGTGGGTTCTAGGATCTTCTGGGCTGGTTGTGGTGTTTGTAATGGCTGGTTTTTGGATAGTATTAGGAAATGGGATGGTTAGAAGCAAAAGAATGACAGTTAGAGGCAATGGTACGTTGGATAATGGATTCAGAAACGGATTTGGGAGGACTGTAATTCCAAAAGCATAAGAAATGTTATAATGGAGGACATGCAAGATGTAACTTACTGGTTTTTACGAAGGTGCAAGTTGATCTCCTTGGTCGCCAAATCTTTCGGTTTCTTCACTCATCTCTCGCTTGGTCAAGTGAAGTTCGGACTCTGCTGCCTCGCCGCAATGCTCTGTTGATCCAGAAATCCTTCGACCGATCTCCAAAATGAAATTCCGATCCGTTGTTTTGGTTTGGGGGAGCCCATTTATGGGAACCGATGGCGGTTGCGTAACCGACGGCGGCCGCGGTCGAGTAGAACCGACATCGGTTAGGAAAAAGTAGGCTATTTTTAGTAAAATAGCCCACCTTCCCTGTTTTTCTCCCGAGGGATCAGTTGCGGGCTTGGTCAAGTGGCTAGAAGGTCGGCTTTGGGTGCGAGTAAGGAGGCATTAGTTATGGATGTGAGTCTAGACCAAGTCATGGGTCTTAATTAGGTTAGTTTAGGGTTAGGGCTAGGTCATGATGAGGTGGCAAAGTGAGGTGGCGGGTAAGGTGATGTGGATTTATCAATTACAAGGTAATTAATAAATAATTGTGTAAAGTTTAGGTAATGAGGTTAGGTTGCAAAATGGGATGCGGGTCACAAGGGGTTGTGAGACACGAATTTGGTGTCTACGAGGAAGATACTCTTCCCATTTATACCTGTTGATCCATGCAATACATTCACAACATGTCCTCCAACACTTGATTTACCCTCTTAGTTTGTCCATTTGTTTCGGATGATATGCGAATCTGAAGTTTAGTTTCGTCCAAGAGTGTATTAAGTGTTTGCCAAAACATTGACATCATTCTTGGATCTCATCGATATAATCAATTCGGTACACCATGTAATCTGAAAATTTTGTGTACGAATCTTTTGGCCAAAGACAACTTGGTGAATCATCCTTTAGATTTCCAGCGATGAAATGAGCTACCTTAGTCAGTTTATCTACAACTACCAGGATAACATCATGTTTATTCCTGGACATGGGTAATCCTTGTACAAAATCCATGGTTATTACTTGCCATTTGTACTTATGCGGTATCTTATGAGGATATAACATGATCCAAAGCAGGTGCATATGTTACTCGCTTTAACCCTTGACACTCCAAACAATGAGTTACAAAATTAATGACATCCTTTTTCATACCTTTCCAAAAGTATTGCTGTTTCAGATCAGCAAGCATCTTTGTGATACCCGGGTGTCCAGAGAAAGGTGAATTATGAAATTCAACTAACAACTTCTTTCTCAAATCGTTCAACATAGGTACATATACTCTGTTTTCATAACGCAAGATTCCTTCATTATCAAAATGAAAACCTTTATACCTTTCATCATTAGGTTCTGCAGCAAGCGCTGCTTTTACTTGCTGAAAGTATGCATCTGATTCTGAGGCACTTTTTACCTCGTCCTTAAACTGAGTTCTTAATGTTATAAGAGTAGAAATGTGCCTCCTACGACTTAGAGCATCAGCTACTCTATTCTCCTTCCCTTTGATATAGCTAATATCAAAATCATATTGTGATAAAAATTCTAACCACCTTCTCTGTCTGGCATTAAGATTAGGTTGAGTGAAAATATATTTCAACCCCAAGTGATCAGTTTTCAACTCAAAAGGTTTCCCAAGTAAATAGTGTCTCCAGACTTGAAGTGCATGAACAATTGCAGCAAGCTCCAAATCATGAGGAGCATAATTCAGTTCATGTAACTTAAGTTTTCTACTTTCATATGCTATGACTTGATCATTTTGTAGCAAAACACCTCCAAGGCCTTCCCAAAGCATCATGTCTACAACCTGTAAAACTCCCATTAGGGTGCAGTACTGCTAATATAGGTGCGAGAAGTCAAGCTGGTCTTTCGAGACTTTTGAATGTCGCTTCGCACTTATCATTCCATATGAATTTCTTATCCTTCTTCTATAATGAAGTTATTAGTGCAACTACTTTAGAAAAATCCTTTACAAATTTTCTATAGTAACCAGCAAGACCCATGAAGCTTCTTACTTCGTGCACATTCTTTGGTGCAAGCCACTCAGTTATTGCCACTATTTTTGAAGGATCTACAGCAATTCCTTCTTTACTTATGACATGACCCAAATAGTGAACTTCTAAATCAAAGAAAGAACATTTGGATAACTTACCATACAACTTTATTTTTCTCAAAATTCCCAAAACTATCTTCAAATGCTCATTGTGCTCCTCAATGCTTTTAGAATAAATGAGAATATCATCCAAGAATACAAGTACAAACTTGTCCAGATATTCTTGAAAAATATTGTTCATTAAGTTCATAAAGGTTGCGAGTGCATTAGTTAATCCAAAGGGTAGAACCGTGAATTCATAATGTCCGTACCTTGTTTGAAAAGATGTTTTATGAATATCTTCCTCTCTAATCCTTAAGCGATGATAACGGATCGAAGATCTATCTTAGAATAAACCACCGCTCCACGCATCGATCAAATAGATCGTCGATCCTTGGAAGTGGATATATGTTCTTGATTGTTGCTTTGTTCAACATCCGATAATCAATACACGACCTTAGTGTTCCATCCTTCTTTTTCACAAATATTACAGGCGCTCCCAAGGTGAAACACTGGTCTAATCAAACCTTTAGTCAAAATTTCTTGCAGAATCTGTGCCTTAAGCTTGACTAACTCTGTAGTAGTCATCTATAAGGTGCTTTGGAAATAGGTTCTATTCTGGTTTGATTTCGATGGTGAAGTCAAATTCTCTCTTGGGTGGTAACCACAGTAATTCTTTAGGAAAAACATCCCGAAACTTTGTGAGAGGAAATCACTTCATGTAATCACCATCTTCTTCTAAAAATTCAGATATCTTTACTGCATAAAGGGTACATCCTTTATTCTTAGCCTTTTAAGTTGCATAAGCGGACAGTTTTCTAACTTCGAAATTTCCCGTTTCACACCTTGAATCTCTGTTGTTTCCAGCTGATCATCTAAACATTTTATGTTCTTTTCATAGCAATCTACCTTTGCTTTATGGTCAGCCAACCAATTGTGCCGATGACAATGTCATACAATCCCAACATTTTAACATAGAGGTCAACTTCCGTGGAGAAATTAGGTAAGTCAAGGATTGCCCCGAAAAAGACACATACTCTTTGTATGAATAGAGTTATTACCATCTGCATACGGTCAAGATTTATCCATTTTCCAGCTTTTCTTTTAAGTTTAGAAGCAAGTTTATTAGAAATGAAACATTCGGTAGCTCTATATCAAAAATAATAGTGAGCGGTATGCCAAATAACTTACAGGAACTTCTATAGGTGTCACTTGCTTTTCGACTTGCTTATGCGCTACACGGCATGTATCTTATGCTGCGATTCACGATCATCCTTCTTCAAAGGGCGGATTTGCGTAGTGGTCTTTGCCACAATTGTAAGCACCTCCTACGGGACCCTTTTTAGGCTCAAAATTGCCTCCGGCCTTGTAATTGTCACATTGTCCTCCATAGGGCTTACGCCCATTGTTATAATTTTTAGAAAAATTATCCCTCACATTTCAGTGAGCTTAGTTGCCATTGCTTTCTTACTATTATCCCCTGGAAACTTACTTTTGTTTCCAAACTTTTCCATGGTCCCTTTTTGGGTGCAGAGAGGTTGAAGAAGGGTTTGCGAGTCTTCTTCCGCACTTCCTCTTTATGAGCAAAAATAGCCTTTAATTTCTGTTCTTGCCTTATGGCCTTTTCAACAACTCCTTCCATAGTGGTTGGAATTTGAACATCGACCTCTCCCCCTATCACGGGATTTAATCCCATGATGAATTTCCGTATTCTAAACTTCTTGTCAGTTTGATACTACGGTACATACTTGAGGAGTTTTGTAAACCGCTCCCAGATATTGATTAGCGTTAGCTTCCTTGAGCTAAGTTCTAAAATTCTGTCATTTTCGATCATAGAAAAGTTGTGGCAGCCAACGTTGCCTAAAATAGCCTTTAAATTGATCCCAAGTAACATTGGTCTCATCGATGTTTAGTTCACTTTACGGCTATCCCACCACGAAGATGCTTCGTGGGAAAGTTGATAGGCTCCCAAATAGCTTTGGTTTCCTCACGAGAAGTTCCTTATTGCAAAGTACTTCTCCATTTATTTGAGCGAGTTCTCGGCTCCATCTCCTAATGTGGTGCCATCATACTTAGGTGGACTTATCCTTTTTATATCATTAGTGAGTTCTCTGCCGACTGGCCTTTTTGTTTTCTGGTTAGACCAATGCATTCCCAGCATTAACATCAACACCCATATCGGGGTTGTCCTCAGGAGGTGGCTGATTGTCATTACCAGCTTCTTCATCCTCCTCATTTCCCATCGCCTGCTGTTCAAGTACAGCTAAACGATCTCTTGTGTCCAACAGGGCAGCAAGGATTTCATCAAGTTTCTAAGTTGTTGCTGCCCCTCCTTCAGGTGGAGCATTATTCGCAACGTTCCCCCTTGTTCTAACCATTTTTTGTTACAAGAAAATTCAGGTTCTCATCAGATTATGGACACAATAGGTCAAGAGCTGCAACCTTCAGCTCTGATACCAAGATGTAACATCCTCATTTTATACATTAGAACAAGTCAATATTTTTTTTTTTGATAAATGCTTCCAGGTTCTAAATACATAATTTAGAACTCACAAATCAAATAACCATTCTTATAACAGATAACCATATGCAGCTGTAATGACTCGGAGTACCTCCGATCTATTCATTCCATGACTCGGTAATCTACCGATCTATTCATGAGTAATAAGAGTTGGAGTTTTCATTTAACACTTCACTCTCGCGGTTCTCTTCCCTATTCTGGGATTCAGAATGCTCTGTCCAAGGAACCTAACTGAATAATTGTTACCATTATTCATCGGCATCTCATCCCTTAGACCAGGTGACTCAGGACAACGCAATCAGTAGCTTGCGATACTTTGGCCAAAGATTTGAAACATACTGCTTATGTCTCGTATTCCTTAATGGCATACTCGTCAATCTGGAATACGTCCTTCACCCCATTCTTATGTTATATGGAATGTCTTATACCGACTTCACATCGGTCCCCTTATACCAAGTTATTCACTCAAAAGCGGATTAGTAAGGTGACAACGTTATATGGATGCTCCCAGGGACTAGGGATAAGATGACATCTTTGGGTCAACCCTAGTTAAACCGGTGTGTCAAGATACCCTAAGTCTCCTAGGCAGCCTTATCATGTGACCACATTCATAATCGGTCCTAGAGTAACTTGTTCGAGTTAAAGGTGTAAATCTTAACGATCGATGCAAAGGGTGTCGTCATAAGTCACTGCATTGTTGTATCTTGAGAAGATTCTAATCTTCTCGAAAGTACAACCTACGATTGACTTGTGCCTGTCAACCTTTAAATCCGCCTCGAAAATATCTACTTATTAATAAGTGTTACGCACATTGAGTTTAAATTATATTAAAAGACATTCCCCTAAGGTTAGCCTTTCCCGATCCCTGGGTTCCTCACCTTAGAATGACCTTTCTTAATAAAACCCTTTACACAGAGAAGTTATTAAGGCTATGGTCCCATCAAGGAGTTCATAGAATTTACTTAATTCAACGAAATTGGACAATAACCCAAAATATTCACTTGTGATTGCCAACCGAACCCTTTTTAGGTTTATCTCAGTTCTCATAACTGAATTTATGTCTTACTTATTAGTATCGAGACATAATGATTCGAGTCAATTAAACGTTGTCTGGCTTAATCAAGACTAGGAATTGATAATTTAATCCATCTTTTTTAGTGTCTTACTTAGGTTTATTTTTACCTAGCCTCTAGAAAGACGGTGATCTAAATTTCAATTTAGCTTTGGATAGAACATATAAGAAGCTGCTAAACAATCATAAATAATCAGTCACATATTCTTGATCTTACATTGATAATCACAAAAGTCTCCAATATAAACAATAATAACAATGCTCTTTAGATCATTTGAACCGAAGAAGGTCAAACTATCAAGATCTTGATGCAAACACATAAGTATCAAATATCTATTTCCATTCCCTTGAGAACTAATCAAATACATTTTATGCATTAAGCATACTTGATACTGATGCTCGATGGAAAAAGAACATCTTTCCTCATATAGTACATTTAGAGAATCAAAGCTGTAATTCATCATAAACCAAGTTAAACAATCGAACATCCTATCATATCTACTTGCTTTTACCACTTACAGCAACCATCTGCGCAAAATTGTCAACATGGGTCGATTCGATGGCTAGGCATGATAAGCACTAACTCTTAAAACAATTGCAATCCACCAAGCTGTGTTTTCATTAAACACCTGTTTAAATGAGATCAATTCATCAAACAAGTAAACATATTTCAGACTATGCTTTTGTAAAACAACATGACTATATTCGCGTAACTAAAATTATCGTTACTGCATAGCCCTAGATACTTTTCAATTATTTCATCAAAATATTAGGGATCTAGAAGAGCGAAAGTATCCAAAACAACTATCCATCTGAATTTCAAGGACAACAAACATCGAGAAAGATCATTACATTCAACAGTAAAAGGAATATCATAACAAATCATGATTCCATCAATATGTTAAAATAGTTCTAACGGTTAGATAAAAATATCAAAATATACTCTATAACGAAGAGAAAGAAAACAAGTCATTCATATTTCCCTTGACAAGTTCATGACTATACCATCTCCTCAAAGGAAAGCATTCACCTTACATGCATACAAATAAGTTAGATGAGCCCAAGAAGAACCACGGTTTTGTTAAAATCAAATATAACAAAACTCCTGTAGCTTACTACTTGATGCGGTAGATCTCACACCAAAAGCGGTGATGAATATCGACCAAGCGGACTCCACATGACCCTCCACACAAAGTGACATACAAGAGGATAATCACATGACATCACTGTCGAGGTGCGATCGAGCTTGCTCTAAGTTCATTCAGCTCAAAACTAGATATACATGCAAGCTTGAAGACGTAATCATGTTTAAACACGACAACTATCCCTCTCAGCAACATACAACTCATTCTAATCCCTACTAAATACTGTAAGGCTTTAGATCCAAGGTCGAAATCAAAAGAACTTCTCTTTTATCGCAGTCAACAAGAGACTCAATAACATTAAAGCAATGACGTTTCCCTATGACTATGCAGAGAGATTTTAAACGAAATCCACGCAACATGCACAGCCACATCTAACTGAAATTAATCAGAAAGGAAACATAACATACCGTATTCACTTCTGGTCGCATTCAGAGTTTGAAAGTATGGTATTCACGACCCACTTCTACAGGGCTAAGATACATGATATCTATCTATTAAGAAATCCAACAGAGCCAAAAACAATACGTGTTCTTAATCAGGCTTAAACAAAAGCAGAACACTGGATACCTATCAAGGATTAAAACTGAATCCGAGCAACAATATTCACGATAAAGCTTCTACAGAAGCCGATATACAAGATAAATACAAGTTAAAGATTCCAACCGTGCCAATCAATGGTCAATATTCACAATCAGGCTTAAACAAAATCTAAATCGATTTGTGTGAGGAATCCAATGAATCCCCTACAATATTCGCTCCAAGCTTACATAGAGTGGAAACATAATAAGTTTACCAATTGAGTCATGTACCAAAATTCCTTTTGCAACACGACGAAGGTATTCATTACAAAATAATGAGGTCGTATTACGTTTACTCCTTGAGACTACGACAAAATCAAATTACCAATATTCAAATATATATATAGCTTCAACAGTGGTCCATAATATACGAATCATTCAATGGACTCCACAGAGTCGTTTTGAATACAATAAATATATATATTGCATACTATCAACGGGTTGAATCCCATAACCTCAACGCAAGGGAAAAACAACTTCAACAAGGTCGCAATGAAATACTGTAACACAACAAGTTATCCGTTCACAAATAAATTTAAATATCATAGCGAAACCCAACAAGATTCTGTAACCACCATCTATAATAACCACGACAGAACTTACAAGGAAGTCGAGTTATACTGAACATTCAATCAAAAGTCCAACAGTATCTTTTCCGACAAGTATCGACAACAAGCATCAACGACAAGTATCAACTGTAGCCTGAACCCAACAAGGGAACAATACTTGGGTTCTCACAGAGCAGGTCTAGTATCTTTCTTGCATGTATTTCACAAATTAAAGCTGGAATGCAAATCACAACGAAATAGTGCAACAATTCGAAACACAATACACACCCATCAAGGGTTAAATTGAAAAATCGAACCAGCAAGAAGATCTGATAACAAAATCACACAAGGCTACCATAGAAACCATCTAATTCCCAAAACTCATCCGAACATAGTTGTTACTAATGAAATCATTTGAAAGAGAACAAGATTTTTTTAAAGGTTAGGGCCTAACATGCACAGTTATTTGCTTAAAATTTGAAGAAAGACCTTTGAAAGAGCTCGAACCTTCTCCTCCTTTTCAAGTTAGATCCACCAACAAAAATTTTCTATTACCATGACTTATAAATTTTCCTTGCCGGAGGAAAGAAGCGAGTTACACTCATATTTGCCATGCTGACTCCAAGAAGGCTAGTGCGAAGAACCGGTGATCGAACGAGAGGGAAACCGGAGTGCATGAAAAACCAAACAAACTACTAACTTTCCATTTTGCATGCCTTCCGTGAAACCCAAGCTCGAAGACCAAGTTCATAAATGACATTTACTCCAAATTTTCCGCTAAATTTCCATTGCCACCGAACGCCATAGTTGTGATGGATAAAACGATTCGAAGACCATTTCCAACTTTGGCGACCTGCCACGTCGGCTTTAGCTATCCTTTTAAAAACTTCTACCAAATTACACATCCTTCATACTTATCCCTTTATTTAATGCCATAGAAGCGCGCCGCCCATGGTTCGCACCCTTCCATAGGTCCCCTTCTTCCTTGTTCAATAGTTAGGTTAGTAACTTAGGTTAGGATTTAGGATAACACTTAGTCTAACCTCTTAACACATAGATACTAACTTAGAACATTAGCTTATAGCCTAGGCCTAGGTTAGATTAACACTAATCTAACCCCTAGGTTATAGTTTAGTTTTAGGTTACTAACCTTAATAAATCCAGTTAGGTCTAACATTTCAAATGCTCAGAAAAAGAATCTACAACATACATTCACGACAAGGTTCACTCTTCATCTTGCCGATAGGCTAGTGAATTAAATGTAGCTGAATTATTACGGTCACGATCAAGACCTTCCACGATATTACGATATCGGGAACCAATTCATTAACACGATCAGCTGAGTTATACTCCGTACTAGCTTATTGATGCATCCGGACCTTTGCACCCACGTAAGGTCTATAGTTTTAATTCATCACGAATAAACTTAAAGCATCACTTGGATCAATACCATGATCCCGAGGCTAGGTCTTAAAGATGGATAACTCCATAATTCATTAGAGATCGATTAAACTCAAGTGTAAAATGAAAGAAATAAAAAGAGTCTAATCATATTCGACTCGAGTCAAAGATCTGCAATCTCAAAGAAGATACATTCCATATCAAGCATGACTTATCAAAGCAACACATCCTTTTACAAAAGAAATCACGTATCAACACTTGTATGCTCGGGAGGAAGTAATAATAGTTTAGGGTGTTACACAAAATGTGGATGCAAGAGGATGAGTGGAATCAAAGAGGAAAATGAAAATGGAAGGAGAGAACAAAAATCACACAAGAGCACTTGAGGAAAAAAGGGGCACCGAGGGGAAAGCGTAACCAAGGAATTGTGCCGGCTAAATCGAGCATCGTGCGACCTTGATGAGGATTTGAGAGCCATAATATGTATACAAGTTATCCAAATCACTAGGAGAGTTATTTGGATAATAGCTTCAACAAGTCATCCACTAAGGTGTTTTCATCTATTGTTGGCACTCCAAGCTTTTGTATCTCAATGTTGACATCATCTTGCATCTTAGAAGCATGTTCCTCTTTTGAATCCAACTCATCTAGAGCACATTTTAGCATCTCATACCTAGAAACAAGAGTTCTCACCAATACACGAGATAAATCTTTTGATTGAGTCTTGAATACCTTCCTATACACCAATATGTGATATGTATATTTTCTCATTTCCATCACCATTGGAAACATGTGATCCCAATGTTCCTTTTCTTTCTTGATCTTGTCTCATATCATTCGACCTTGGTGGATGTTGTGCTCATGTACTTGAACAATGAAATCATCTCAGGAAGTAGCACTTTCCCTTTCTCCATAATCTTTCTTACCCATTTATCATTTTCTCACCCCTGCATGGTGAATCCTTGTCTTTTGAATGGACTCTAGATCAAAGCTACTGATGGGAGTAACTTCTTTGATTGGAAGGGACAAAGCAGCATTTAGATCCATGAAATTTTAAATGTACAAGGTGAGTTTTCTCACATGATCTTCAGTGATCGATCAGTTATCTCCTTGTATTCTTAATTCCTTACAAGAAGGTAAGTGGAATATTCCTTAACAAATGTGCATCTCCATCATGAGTTTCTGGGCCTAGAGGAAAGGTGGTCATTTCATAGTCACCTTTAGCTGGACTACTTCTACTTATTTGTTTCTTGAAGCACCACTGAAAATTTGAGAAGTTGCTTGAGCTAACCTTCCATTCTTTACTTTGACCATTGAGGCTATGGTTATGAAGTTAGGAGACGCCACTCTTTAAGCTATGTGTGTGTCATTCATGATCATTTATTGCACCCATGGAAATATCTCATTCATCTCAAGCTCGACATTTGGCATGATTGTTGTCTCTTGTTCAGAATGAGAAGGAATATCTTGTGTAGGAAGGGCCAATGCAAAAATGGAGGATGAGAGGATTTGAGGCGCTTGGGGAATGAAAGATAAACTAGATCAATTTCCCCTTGCTTCAAATCTACCACAGGGTCTTATTGTCCTTACGAGCTTTTGAGTCCACTAACTTTCATTTTGAGATTTCTCCTAAGTGAGCTAAAATGGAAGCTTTCTCAATTTCCTTTGAAGAGGAAAGATGGAATGCTTTCATTTGGAGAGTTATGAAGTTTCTCGATGCAATGAGGGCATCCCTATTATTTTGAACCATTCTTTTGATCTTCTTATTACTATTTCAGTCTACTCATTTATATCCCGTAATTCACGGGTGCTCCAGGGCATTTGTGGAAGGGGTGAGGATTTTACTACTTCTCATTTGTCTAATTTTCATCCTTGTATGATCTCGTTATCTAACTTCAAAATCATCTACACAATTCACCATGTAGTCTTGACACCAGTGAAACATGATGCAATTCGAGGAGGTGAAATGTTTCTGGATCAGTCCAAATATAAAAGTCTTCTCTTGGTGTGTATGAATATAGTTTGACATGATTGAAATCATCTTCCACATTGGCAACCTCATGAGTAATTTTTCAATAAGATCTCAAGAGAGATGGGGAAAACAACACATGTATTCTTTTGGTTCTAAGCTTACCATTGAAATGAACAAGCTACATACATAGCTCTAACAACACTATCTTGTTGTTAAGGTACCATGGTATTTTCATGGAGCAATATCAAAACCGGACACTCAGATGTATGAAAAGCTTAAAAATTGTATGAAGAAGGATCAGTACCTTTTTATTAAAGAAGAAGCCTCGGGATATAACCTTGAGTGAAGTTTTCCCTCCAATAATATGATGAAAAACATAGTGGACACATTGTTCACTCTTGCAAAATGATGATTTATTTCTTTCAAGATCAGTTGTGGATATTTTTCATATGTAGGAGCATTCTAGGAAATGTTTTGGGTGAGTGGAAAAAATCTAAATGGTCTCGTGCTTGAGGGTGTAGGCGAGTATGAAGTATTACTAAATTTCATTATGATTTCCTTCACTTCCTTCATGTGTAGCATGTTGGTTTTGACTTGGGAATTTCCTTTCCCTTTTTTTTGGTGTGTGGTTCAAAATTCCAAAAAGATCAAAAACATTCAAAAAAATGTTTCATAAAAGTTCAAAAACAATACAAAATTGTTCAAAATCCCAAAAACAATATAAAATTGTTCAAAAGAAACCAAAAAAACCATACAAAATGTTTCAAAAATGTTTGGACATTGCTTATCATGGATTGTGTTATATTTTCACTTACTAATTAGTATTTAATATTGGTGTGTTTTGTTCACTAGCTTGTTTGTTGTACTTGCTTGTTTAAAGTTTGTCCATATGGAATGTTTTCTTGTATATTATTAGCTTAGTCTCTTATGTTTGTTAGTTAGAATAACGAGGTACTCTATGTATACTGGAATGCACTTATGGACCAATTACATGAAATTTATTTACATATTAGTTCACATATAACTATGGTGTTATTCCTTCCTATTAATATTGGGTTTTTTTTCAATGTTTGTTAGTTGCTTTCTTATCGCTTGCATGTGTTGTGTTTTTCTCTTGAATTATTTAAGTCATGGAGTATTTTCCTTTTTGTTGTGTATTCATATTTTCTTGCATTTTATTTACATTTGTCTTTCAAGTCCTTCCCAAATTCGAAAAATCCACAAAAAATGTATTCAAAAATTCCAAAAAAATCTAAAAATTTTCAAAAATTCCAAAAAAAAAAGATATTTCAAAATTTTAAAAAACAAAAGCATTATAAAATTTTCAAACAAACATTCACTTATCATAAAAATGCTCGATTAGAAAACCCTTAAAGTGAATCTTTCAACATTTCAATCTGATCTTGATAAATGTCATGCTTTTATCTATTACCCTAACGATCATGTCAATCTTATAACTATAACTTTCTTCCCTTTCCATGATATGCTAACTCTTCTTGGGAAAGCTACAAAATTGTTTTTCGTTCACACTATAACTTCTCTGGGAAATTTCAAATTTGATCATTAGCACTGATGGATTTGTGCAAAGTGTCGTAAGGAGTCGCTTTAACTCTTATCTTCAATCTGATCCTATTCCCACTTGGGAGCATTTGTATATACTAATCATCATTGTGGCATGCATTGGGGGCATAGATGATTGTCTTCTTTTTCAAAGTTGTGTTTTATTGTTGATTTTACTTTTTGGACCAATTACAAGTAGTGTGATTACATCTTGGTTCCTTTATAACCTTGATGCGACACCTACTTTGTATATTGGGTTTGTTTTAATTTTTATCTTTTCTTTAGTGCGTGTGTTTGTTTATGTGCATATGTGTTAACCATCTTGATTATTTTATAACCATGATGACAAATCTATTGTGAAACAACAAAAAAAAGGTTATTCTAAAATTATTCTCCAAATGAATGCTTATCTTATAGGCACAATTCTTTCCCATCCTTATTCTAATCCTTGTTTTCCTTCTATCAAGTGTTGTCCGCCACCTTGCTATGTCATCCACTATCTTGAGGGGCATTCCTCTACCATTATAATCACTCGGACTTCCTAATGCTTCATTTCTTGCTGGGGCATCCTAATGCTTCACTTCTTCCTACTTGTTGGGGCATCCTAATGCTTCACAATTGTGTCTACTATCTTTAAAAACACTTGTTACTTTACTGCAATAACACTTTAAAGAGGGGAAAATGTATACACCCCAAAATTACACACTTGTTTCCACCTATTCCAAGTGACATCCTAATATACCTTGGTATTCACTCATTTGTGATTAATTGATTAAATTGATTAATTCATACACATTGCACCCTTTGGATTAATTAAATTAATCTCATGCACCCCTAGCACCCCTTTGTGCTAAGTTAATTATCATTTATTAATTAAATAATTAATTAATTAAGTGTGTACACATCCTAGTCAAATACCACTTGATCAACATCCACTTAGACTCCATATCCTCATCCTAGTTAAGTACACTTCTAGAATCCTAGAAATGTGGGGGCAATTGAATTACACGTACAACCACCTTCCCGGATGCAACTTCTACAATTAATTTCATTTACTACCTTGACACTACTATAAATTCCTCCAATTCTATTTTTTAACATGTGCATTCAATCGTGTATAACTAATTTCCAACTACTTCTACCTCTATAAATTGTAGGCTTACTCTCTTACAAATCCTCTTGAATCTTAAGTATAATAATTGTGCTAAATTTCCAAGCCAAAGTATCTGTGTCTGTAGCATTTGCAATCACATTTAAAGAAAATTTGACAACACCCACATCCATTTATAAGGTTCCACTGGCTTGAAGTCTCTCTGACCCTACTTGAGGTTTACACTTTAAAGGATTATAGGAGGTTTTCATTGTATTTTGTTTGTTTTCCATTCTCGAGTAGTTTTTAGCATTGCTTACATTTTGGCATGCCCAGTGGGACTCACACCCCATTTTCTTTCATTTTTGGTTTCATTTCTTATTCCTGTGTTTTATTTGTTTCACAATAAAATTCTTGTTTGTGTGCATATTTTAGAGGTGAATTGGGCAACTACCATTGCTTTTAGGTGTTTTGTATTTGCACAAAGTTTTTTAGTTTCCATTCCCTCTTTCTTCTTAAATTTCTACATTTTTTCTTTCTTCTAGTTTATCAATTTCTCTTTTTATTACGGTTTGCAAATTTCTTGTATCACAAAATAAATTCCTCTACACTTTCTTAAAAAATCTACTACAAAATCAAAGAAAAATTAAGTTAGATTTTATTCATACAAAGTTAGATTTTTTTAAAAAATTGAAAACAAAAATAAAAAATAAATCCTAAGCCTAAACCCTACCCACCTACCCTCCCCCAGCTCGGCCGAGGTGGTTTACCCCTTTCCTCCCTATTCTCTAGCCCCACCCCACCCTCCCTAACTACCCCAATCTACCCCTTCTCACGGTGACTTGCCTCACCCGAGTCATCCCCTGGTTTGACCCTTCCCATCCCACTCACCTAACTACCCAACCTTTTCCCCATGAACACAGATTGCTCAACTCCCGTCCTCCATTCAAGCAGAGCCTATGCTCTATCCCCATTGCTCCCCCTCGACTCATCCTAACTCTATCATATGCCCACCCTACCTCAAAATCACCCCACCTCGGTCTCGGCTCGGCGCAATGCAACCTATCCCTAATTCCCATTCCCACCCCCGATATTATCGACTACCACCATCCCAACTCGCCACACACTTTTCCTCACTCCATGAATTCCTTCCCACCATATATACCACCCGTACTTGATCTGTGAGCACCGCTCATCTCATCGACACTGCATGCCTCACCACCCTTTGTAGATCCCCCCCGCCCCCACAAGACCATTCCCCCACATACAAACACCCCACATACATACCCTTTTTTCTTTTCTCCCTCTTCGTTGGATTCTCTTAGGTTTAGGGTTTTATTTTCCTTCATTTTAATATATAGTTTTAAAATTCGTATTTTTATTTCTTTTCATTTCATTTCTTTTATTTTGTTTATAGTTTTCACTTTCATTAGTAATTATTAATTTTTTTTCTGAGTTAATTATTAATTTTTTTCCTTAGTTAATTATTGCTTTCATTAATTACTTTAGGAATTTTCACTACAATATTAGGCCCATTGTCATTTATTTTTGTTATTTTCATGTAATAAGACTAATTGTACCATTTTTCTTGTGCGGGGGTGCCTTAGTATTTTGGTCCCTCTCCTTCGTTATTTCACGACTTGTTCTCACTTTTTCTGATTTTGGATCCTTTTCATTGTTCTTCTCATCACCTTTACTCTCTCGAACTAACAGTGAAACTTGCAAATTTAGCGTTATTGTACATTTTGGTTCAATTTTTTACGCATTTTAAGCCACTTTTCACACATTTAATCATTTTTCTATTCACGAATAATTTCTAACATGTTGCTTTTTCATGCTTCTCATTTATCATTTTATTTTATTTTTGCGAGACTAACCATGAAACAATCATGTGTATGGTCTTCCCTCGCACCTTTTCAATGATCTTGGGAATCAGAAACGTGGTCATTTATTTTTGCTTTTTGGGGAATTAACGTTTTACTTAATCAAAACTTGTTTTCGTGTATGCTCTTTCCTTACGTGTTCTAAGCGATAAGGAAAATTAGAAACACAAAATTTCTTTTAGTGTTGTTTTTTTACCTCATTTTGGAAAATATTCTAATCTTTGCTTGCAAGACCTGCTCTAAAAATGTGGATAAAACACTTAAAAACTATTAGCGCAAGTTTTAAAATGGTGTATGAATAAACCACATTAATATCAAAAGATAAAATATACACCACATTCAAAACACTATATTTACAGGTTCGGTTAAGAGCTATGACTCGACCACTTAACTAAAACATAACCCACTTGGCATAATCCTTAAGCTATAAAAAAGGGGGTAGTTCTAGGAACCCCCAGGTAGTCCACACCTTAAGTGAACTGGTGGATGAAACGGGAACCTTTTTATCCTACCTGAATAGTAAAGTCTTGTGAGTTAGAGTCACGAGAATCCTTAGTGACGACCCCAGTGTGATTCATTCTGAGCAAGATCTTGCTCAGGGTTTCAAAGGGGGTATAGTAATGTCATTAGCTATTGATAGCATCGCGCTCACTCGAATATATTCTTGACACCTAGTTAAGAGAGCCACCTAGGAAGATAAACATTTTTCAAGCCAATTTAAGGTAGAGGCCACAAAAAAAAATTAAACAAAAACCTCTTTTTTTATTTTCTTCATTTGTTTTCTTTCTTTTTGTAGTAGTGTTCCACACTCGTTGTTTCCCAAACACTCCTTGTTTGGGATCCATCTTTCAATTTCCTTATCTTTTCCTCATTTTCTAAAAATTCCTTGTTTGGATTCTACTATCATTCTCGTTTCATCTATTTTCGTCATCTTTCCTCTTCATAAATCAGGTCATTCATTTACTTTCATTTTACTCTTGAAATTCCAATTTTGGAACTTTCATTTCTTTTTCATCATTTCAATCTTTTCATCCTCATTGTGTTCTCCATTTAATCTTCTTTCATTCATTTATTTGAGTCTTCCTCTTTCGTGATCATAAATTTCTTCTATCTTTCATACTCACCTCATTTTGAGTTTATCTCCCATTTCATTTGAAACTTAAACATTTGGATTACATTCCCCAAAGTTTAAGTTTCCATCTCATTTTTACATCAAGTCTTGAGTTGCGGATATCCAGTCCTCTCTCAAAAACTTTCATCTTACGACTCATTATTGCAAGGAAATTTTCAGGTGGAAAAACTTGTGGATTCCATGCCAATGCTCTGGGAATCTCAGTCCCTCTACTTAACCGGTGCAGCTTCCATATATGCATGTGCATGAAAACGTGGATTTCTGTGGTGGCCTTCGTAGGGGATCCAGCGGGGGCACTCTCACCGACCCTGCGGTGAAACTAACAATCTCTTCTTTATGGAATAATTTGTCTGAAGGTGGGAAAGGGAGTGAGAAATGAGATAGAGAAACTAATGTTGTAGGTAGGAAACCAAATTCCTACACACATTAGTCATAAACTTTAACACATGTATTTATGAGAAGAATCAACCCTACAAATAGTAACAAGATGAGATAAGATTGCGAACTCAAAGTTTCTAAAAATCTCCTCATCAAAGGGGCTACAAAATACTTCTTCTTGTATTGATGCTTAAACAGGAGTTGTACATAATGTGGGAATGGAAGAAATTTGAGAATGAAGGAAAGTAGAAGAAAATGGTTATCTCCTTTGCTTTCTCTAAGTACAATGCACTTGTGAGTTTACAAGATCAATTACCAACCCTGTACAATGGCGTGAAGAAGCCATTAAATATCTTGCAAGAAATGGTTACAACTTCTTCTTTGTTAGCAAGAAACGGTTTACAATATTTTAATCATTTGCATCCATTCAGATTCTTGATTCATGAAGAAACATCAATGGTAGAAAAAACAGACTTTTCATAATGCAGCCATTACACTCGTTTTGTAACTTTGAATTTGAACCATTCATCTGGCCTTTGAAACTTTAAACCAGAGTTGTCCACGTGGGAGAAATTTACTAGAGCGGGTGTGGAGGATGCCTTTTGCATTTTGTGACTTTATAGAGATTTGGCATTTTTACATTTTTGGTCCACCCTTCCACTTTTGATATAATCCTGACACGTGGCTTCACTTGAGTGGAGACAGAGTCACAGTCACTTTTATAATTTTACCTTTTTCAATGTGGGCTCAAAAACACAAATTGTTTTGCAGCCTGCCTCCCCTCTTTGACCTTCGAGTGGGCTAAGATTTGACTTTTCCTTTTAGCATGATCGGCTGTGGGTCACTTTATGAATTTTAGACCTTTTAACAAAAAGGCTCAAAAACACAAATTGCTCTGCCGACCCGCTTCCCCGCATTGACTTTCCAACGACGGGCTCAAGATTTGACTTTTTCCTTTGTGTTTGGCGGGGCTGCGGGTCACTTTTTAACTTTTGCCATTTTTACAAAGAGGCTCAAATTCTCAAATCTCCCACGACGATCCACCTCCCGATTTCACTCTTTTGATGCGGGCTTAACATTTGATTTTTTTATGCACTGATCGAAATTTTGTAGGTCACTTTTTAATTTTAGCCCTTTTTACAAAAAAATCTCAAATTCACAAGTTGCTGCTGTCGGCCCACCTCGATTAGATATGTCCACGTACCCGTGGATAATGGGGAAAAATTTTGATGGGGAAGAAAATTCCCATCATTCACATTTAATGGAAAAAAAATTAGAGAAGAAGAAAACTCCACCATTTCGCGCCCGATTTTCAAATTTCTTTCGAGCCAAGGAATTGAAAAAATACAAGGTTTGATGATCCATGGCCATAGAAATATTAAAAATTTCATTCAAATGAGGACAAAATAAAATTTTAACACATCAGAGATAGGAAAATGGAAAGTGTTAGGAATAGTTTAATATTGTGAACATTATTATTGTGCAAATAATGAGTTGGTGACAACTCATAGAGATCTCTTAGAGAGATTCTAGGTTTTTTGAGTGAGAATAAGGATTGGGAGAGATAAGTGAGAGTTTTTGAAGATTAGAGTTGACTCCTCTTTCATAGGAGAACTCCACTCTATATATGTAACCTTGTCTTATTGAATAACATCTCGAATGAATTGAATTTTCTATATTTTATTATTTAGTGTTTTTATATTATATTAGATTTCTTATCAGTGGTATCAGAGCAGGTTAGAATAATGGAGGCTTGATTTTTTATGGGAAAGTATCTTGTGATTTTCCCAAAACATGAGAAAATAAAGCTTGTTCTCTGTTGTGAATTTCTACGCATTGATCTACAGTAATAAAGCTTTCTATGTTCATGCTCCACTAAGCGAAGACTCACGTCCATACTTCTATCTCTGCGTTGGAGTACGAAATTGGTATTTGCTTTGGTGAAGTGATACACCTGCACATTCTTCTTTCTCTCACCTGCGTGGAGAGGTAGAAAATCCTACGTATTGGAGCATTACTGCCTGTGCATTACATAGTTGTTCATATGTATTGCATCATCCCTTTGGCTACGCATTCTATTGATTGTCCTATGTATTACATCATCATTCGAAGAACTATGATTAGCATATGTATTGTATCACCATTTGGTAACTCTCGTTTTTTGCCATTTTTGGAAAGGGTCCAGGAAAGAAGTTGAATTTAGAACTTGTAAGCACGATAACTTTCAGCTGATAACTTCAGTTGAGGTATAATTTTTTTAAATGTGTATTTTTTCAAGTTCTATGCATTGATCCTATTCTTTTGATGTTAGATAAAAAAATTCCATTTTTGGAAATTATAAAAGAAAATTGTCTCACTTTTGTTTGGACGCACTTTCACTTGTACGCGATGTCCATAGTGAGGGGGTGCATTATCGGTTGAAACTGACACCCAAGAGAATTGTAATATGAGCCTAAAAGATATATTTGCTAAGTAGAAAACTAATGGAGGTTGGAGGCAACGGAGGAAGGAGGTTAATCAACGACCTCTCGTTAGGCACCATCGATGAGGCCATGAAACTGAATTGGTGGCCAATTTTTTAAGTTGTGTGTTTTCTTTTAGCATACATTTGTGAGAATAAGAACAAATGATTGTTCAAAAGTAATGTATAAACATTCCTGAATGTAACTCCCGATGTAATGAAATAGGTGAGCAAAAGCACCAGTGTAAGACAGTTCATGGATCTTGAAAAGGTTTGTGGAAGATCCAGAAAACCACACGAGGTGGACAGGCGATGGATCTGTTACATGTCAAGGTTTGTGGTAAACCTATAAAACCATAGAAGGTTGAGCATTGCTCCCTTCATTAGTATCAAGGTCATGAGTCACATAGTTTGACATGCTCCATAGAGGTGAGCATACTGCAAATGAGAGTGTGTATGTTTTTCCCATGTTCACACTAAGGGAGTGAATGTTAGGAATATTTTAATATTTTGAACATTATTATTGTGCAAATAATGAGTTGGTGACAACTCGTAGAGATCTCTTAGAGAGATTCTAGGTTTGTTGAGTGAGAATAAGGATTAGGAGAGATAAGTGAGAGTTTGTTAAAGATTAGAGTTGACTCCTCTTTCATAGGAGAACTCCACTCTATATATGTAACCTTGTCTTATTGAATAACATCCCGAATGAATTGAATTTTCTATATTTTATTATTTGGTGTGTTTATATTATATTATATTTCTTATCGAGAAAATTTATCAAAATGTGCGGTGGAGAGTTTAAACAACTTCAAAGCATGAATTTATCTATCTTTTCATACTTCAACTTTATTTGAACACTTCTAGAGGCGTGACCTCAAAAATTTTGAATTTGAATTAAAAAATGAGGGGGATTTTGAGGGCAACAGCTTAGGTGGCTCTAGTTTGGGGACATGACATGGGTGAGCATAGTGAAGACATGACATGGGAATCAAAATCTCAATCTCTAAACCCTATAATTTTTGATTAGTGCCTTATCCATAGTGCCTTACAGAGCCATATATAACTTTGAGAAAGAAATATTAGAAGAAGGAAACACACAAACAAACAACGGGAAGGAAACACACAATACACAAGAAGGAAGGAAAACAAAACCATGCCATGAAAAGGAAAAAACACCTATGGTACAAGGTGAGGAACAACACTTTTCCTTTGGTGATAAAATATGAAGTATTTCCCACTCCAAGGCTATTCTAGTGGCATTCCATCCAAATATTAGAGAAGAAAAGTGTTCTCGCCACAAGCTTCATGAATATGGAATGGGCCGAGCCATAATGAATCAAACTTTCCATGGCTTCCTTTTGGTTCTCTTCTCTTATCCCATAACAGGATGAAGTCTCCAACTTTGAATTCTCTTTCCTTGGCCTTCTTATCAAAAATATTCTTTACTTTGATTGGTGCTCCTCAATGCGATCCACCACTTGGAGTCTATTTTATTCAGCTTCTCAAGAAAGAGGATCCTCTTGTCGATGAAATCCTTATACTGACCATCTTCTATTATGTAGCAGTTTGAGAGTGGCATCTTGATCGTCGGAGGAATTTTTGCTTCAAATCCATACAACATTTGGAATTGTGACATACCTATTACCTTCTTGGGAGTGATCCTATCCACCCACAATATGTCATACAACCTTTTATGTCAATTCCTTTGATTCTCGTTTACAAGGTTACGAGATAATGGTCACTAATGTTCTTGTTGCTTGATTCGGCATGTTCGTTTCCTTGTGGATATTAGTCATAAGAATGAGATAGAGAGATTAGTAGCTATATGAAAACTCATTCATCTCTCTTGAACATAAATAGGTAGCATTATCTACTACATTCTTCTGTGGTACTCCAAAACGGACTATGATTTTCTCCTTGATGAAGTTGCATATTGTTTCAGTGTTGGCTTGTTTGGTCAGAATGGTTTCCACCCATTTGGAGAAGTATTCTATTTTTGTGAGCACGTAGGTGTACCTTGCACTTAAGTGATGGTTTAGAACACAAATGAAGTACAACCCCCACTATTAAAATGGTTCTTGATAACCACATACCTAAGTGGTAATCTGATGAGTTGTGGTCTTCAATGAATCTGTTGGCATACTTTGAATTTAGAAACCCAATCTTGAGTGTCTGCCAAATATGGTGGGCTAATAATACCTTCCCCAGAGGATCTTGTGTGTAGTGACCATTGCTGAAAAATGTCCACCACATGCTTGGTCATGGTATGCTTTAAGTAACTTTTCTTATCGCTCTTTATTTACACACCTGAGGAAACAACCATCTAGGCCTCTTTTGTAAAGTGCATGATTCCAGATTACAAATTTAGTTACCTTCAACTTGAGTGTTCTCCTTTGCTTGTAATCAAGATGGGGGAATTCTCCATAAGTCAAGTAATAGGCAATATCAACATACCACTCATCAGTAGTGGTGATAAAGAGAACCCATGGGTTGTCTTCTGAACAAGTTGAGCAAGCACAGTTTTCTTCACCATGTTGAACTTTGAGTGTTTCATCTTCAGCAATCAACTTGCACAAGCCATTTCCCCTTACCAGATTGGAGGGTCGAATCTCCAAGTCATATTCTTGAGTCTTTGTGATTCAATTTCCTCTTTTAGCTCCGGGATCCTGTTGTGTCAAGATGGACTTGATTGCACTACCGGGGACCATCACCACCGTATGGGAATTAAGGATGTAAAACTTGAATTTTTTTATATCCTTGACCACTACATAGGCATGCTTCTCTAATTGGCTGTATTTTAGCTCATGCTTTTTCAAAGGAAAACTCATGAAATCAATAGGTTCTTCCATGCCTTCATGATTTTTCTAAATGAGAATGGCAGAGAGTGTATGTTCTGATGCATAATAATACATGATGAATTATTTGTTAAAATTAGGGATACTGAGATTTGGAGCCGTGGCAATGGATTTCTTGATCTCTTCAAATTCTTCCTTCCCTTAATTGTTCCATTTGAAGTTTTCTTGTGGTTTCATCATGAAAGTGATGTGCTTCGTCAAATCAGCAAACTCAGGCACAAAACGACAAAGAAAGTTCACCTTTCCAAAGAATGAATGAACTCCTTTCTTGTTTATGGGTAGGGATAATGCTTGAATGGGTCTAATCCTCTTAGGATCAATGTGTGCTCCATGTTTGTTCACAATGTGCCCCAATAACTTGCCTTCTATGACTCCAAAAATGAACTTTTTGGATTTAGTGATATGCCATGTTTCCTACACCCTGCAAGTACCTATTTGAAGTGATGGATATGATCTCCCCTCTTCTTGAAAATAATGTTAGATCATCAAGTTATATGACAATACAATTCTTCATATCTTTAAAGGCCAAATCCATCGCCCTTTAGAATGTAGCTCCTACATTGATTAGGCCAAAAGGCATTTTGTTGTAGGCAAAAGTGCCCCAAGGTGTTGTAAAGGTTGTCTTGGTACGGTCCTCCTATGCCACTTTGATTTGATTATATCCTAAGAATCCATCAAGTAATGAAAGCATTTCAGATCTAGTGACTTCTTGTAGGATATGGTCCATGATAGGAAGAGGATAATTGTCCTTTAGTGATGCTGGTTCAGAGTTGCGAAAATCTACACATATCCTTATTTCACCATTCTTCTTCCACATTGGCACAATGTTAGCCACCCATGTTGAATGGTGGATGGGAAATATGATCCTTGCATTAAGCATCTTCATTACCTCCTCCTTGATGGTATCAACAATCTTTGGGTTATACGGCCTTTGTTTCTTCTACGAAGAGCTTAACACCCGCTTCAAATGAATTGAGTTATGCATTTCCTTTTCTTTGGAAGGATTTGAGTTCATCATAAGACTAGGCCAAGACATCTAAGTATTTATTGAGTAATGCACAAAAAAACCTTCTTTTTCTTCAAGTGAGCAACATTTTCCAATAGTGACCATCCTTGGCTCCTTCGGGGTACCAATATTTTATTTATCAAAATTAGCTAGGCACCAAGAAGATTGATTTTCTTTCTCTTAAATGAATCGGTCATGTTTGTCAAAGAGGTCTTCTAAAGAGACTAGGCCTTTAGGAATTTTGTTCCCTTTTAATTTGATTACTCCCTCACCATCAATCCCTTCAATCACTTCTTTCTCTTCTTTGTGGACCGCTTCTCGATGTGGATTTTCACCTCCTTGAAGAAGAGATTATTGAAATTATCCCTTTTCTAAAAAGGCAATAATTTGGTTATCATCATTGAAGACTTGCCAATGATTTGCATTATGCTGGTACACTAGACACTGAATACCATTTGATGGTCACTTTGTCTTTACCAAAAGAAGGATGAGATGTCACTAGGAAGTTGACAACTGCAAGAGAATCAACCTTGTAATTTTGTTTCCTTGGAATAGCTTGATGGAAAATGCATCAAAAGATTCAATGCGGTCCCACACTCTATTTCTATAATGCCAAAGTATTGGATTCTTCACCTGATATTGTTAGCAGACCTACTTTACTACAACCTCTGCATCACCTCATCATATCATTTTCTTGATTCCCATGTCCTTTGTTGTCACTTGAGCCTAAGAGTAGTGGTTCATACTCTGCAGTGTTATTTTTATTATCAAATTACATCTTGTAGGCAAATGGGTACAACTCATTGGAAGGAGAGTACAATACTACACCATCTCCTGAGCCCGCACTGGAATGACTACTATCAAATTCCATTTTCCAAATTTGATCATCCTCTTCCTCCATGAGAAGTGGAAAGTTCTCCCTTTTTTGATGTGAGGAAGTAGTTTCCTAGCCCACAATCTTGAAAGAGAATGTTTGCTTTCGGATCATCAGACTTTCATACTGTGAAATTCATCTTTCTTACTAGTAGAAACTTCTTCATCTCACCTTTTACTAGGATAGTTATAGATGACCAATCCATTTTTATCTCTCCACCTAGGTCTCTGCAAAAACTCCTACTCAATAGCATACCAAAGGATGTTGGGATGTCTGCTACCAGTATGGTTAGGAGAACCTTCTTGTCTGGAAAATCAGCTAGTGCTACATGTGCATCTTTGATTCTTCCTACCAATGGCACTTGTTTGGATTCCATTGAGTAGTAGGTTCCATTTACCCAGTCAAGGTGAGGCCTAGATAATTTGCAACTTTGGCTGGCATCACATTGTCTAAGGCTCCAGAATCTATGATACAATTATTTAGCTGGAAGCCTTTAATGAGGAGTGACAGGTAGAAAGGTTCAACCTTGTTGGTTTTGGAGGAACTGAGGGCTAGCATGTTTTGGGAAGGTGGTGTGGATGGTGTGGAAAGTAAGCCTTTAGAATTAGGACTTGAGGATATAAGGTTACCACCACGAATTGCATTAATGAACTTGTCAAATTGGGCAGGGTGTGTTTGTAGGTATTCTATTTTATGAGAGCTAGAATTTAGTTTTTCTTGCATGTTCCAAAAATTCAAATGGGGTTATGGTGAGCGAGGAAGAGGTTCTAGAAATGGAGGAATATTTACATGGTAGAGGATTTGCTACTTTGGGTGTTGAATTCTCCTTTTTGGGTGTAGAAATTGGCTTAGAAGGGGGTGAGGGTGTAGCTTTTGATTGAACCTTAGATGTTTTTGCAGGAACAACATTTAAAGGATAATTGTTCTTAGCAACTTTTGAGCTGGGAGGAGAATTAGATGACTTACTTGGCATATTAGCATGATCCTTGACAACCAAAGTGAGTTTGTTTTTCTTTGGCCGACTCCATAGAAGGTGGTAATGGTGATCCTCTGCTAATGATTTTATTTTGTGTGACCTCTAGAGGAGAATATTCTTTATTCTTCTTATCCTTTACTGCAACCATTGAGGATGAAGCACCTTTCCTAGATTGTGCATGAGTGAAAATAACACATGAGAAACTTGGAGTTTCTTCATCATCAATGTACTCAATTAGGCCATTGTGCATTTAAAATTCTTTGACCTCAAGATAGTTTTCATAGTCTTCCATATTTTCTTCTTCAATTTCTACTTCCTCCTCCCGGATCTTTGGTGTCACAGATGGCATTGAGTAGTGGTGCTTCAAGAGCAATCGACGAGGAGGTGGAGCAATCCTTGGCCTATTTGGAGGGTTTGGTCTCTTTGAAGCATTCCGCATTGTGATATGAGATAGCTGCTTCTTCAAGGAAACCAAGTCATTTTCCATTTTTTGGAACATCGGATCTATGGTGACAGAGTTTGAATTATGACCCTTTTGCTTTCCATTGGGGCCTTTCACCTTTTTGGAAAGGATTAGATCATCATTTTTTCTATTGCATAGTCATGGGCTTGCCTCAATGTTCTTGGTTGGGCTCTTCTGAGGAAGAAACCTACTTCTGATGGTAAAGCACTAATGAAAAACCTCTTCAAATTATTTTTGGGAGGCACCACATCTTCAGGTATCCTTCTTATCACTGTATCATATCTTGTTACAAATTATCTCATTGACTCAGAGGTTTCTTTCTTCATTTGTACCAATTGGACCAAAATATCTTGTCAATCTTCTGTGCTCTTGAACCTTATGTTCGAATTCACTTCTTATATCCTCCCAACAGGTGACGGGCCTCGGGGGGAGCATGTAGAACCATTTGGCAACTTTCACTTGAAGTGAATCCACAAAGATTTAGACTGACACATCTTCATCCTCAACACCTAACACATAGCAATCAATGATAAATGATACTACATGCTCTTCAGGAGTTGAGAACCATCCCCTCTGAATTTTGGGAATTTTTTTCTCGAGCCTCTCGGTAGCTCATGGAGTGGTTGAGCAAGAGCCAATGGACTGGTGTTTCCTCCCCATGGTATATTAGACCTATGAGCCTCACGATCACGTTCACACTCATGATCCCCCATTCTATTTCTAGTTCTAGCTTCCAACCTTGCTAAAGGCATGACTTCATTGCTCCTCTTTCATCTGCCTCGGCTTGAAGTCTCTCGATTTCTTCGAGTTGAGCTCTTATTTTCTCTTCCGATCTTTCTTCTCTTTCTCTAGCTTCTTCTTTGGTCTCTACATCGGTGAAATATTAAAGGTTCTCGTTGATGTATGGAAATTCACCATCCAAAAGATTGGCAACACTTAGGTTCCCAACATGACCGTTTCTTGAAAAGGAAGCCTCTGGATTTCGAGTAGCTCTTGTCTCCTTTGAAGTTCCTCAAAAATGGGATCAGTTTGTCCTCCTTGTCTCTATTTCAGGTGTATCTTCTATCCACTGGCTTGAAAATCTATGCTCTTCTTTGCGGTGCTGGAATTTGTCTTTGCCTCTCAATTCAGTAGCACGTTCTTCTTCAAGGTCTAGAATTCTCGTGGCAATGAAGTAGTGATTGGCACTTTGTCTATTATGCTAAATAGCTTCCCTCAAATCTAAAGCAACATCTTGGATGTGGAAGAGAAATTAGGGTCTTTTAATAGGTGGGTTTCCTATAATAGCCATGATTTGAATCCATGTGGCTCATATAGCCATTCAAATTCTAGAAATTTATTCTCTTTTTTTTTTTTTTTTTGAATTTTCTAATCTTACGGTCGCATTGAGTGCATATGTTGCTAAATTTGCCCCACGGTGGGTGCAAAAACTATTGGCGAGGAAATTTTTCAGGTGGAAAAACTTGTGGATTCCTTTCCAACGCTCTGGGAATCTAAGTCCTTCTATTTAACCGATGCAGCTACGGTATGTGCATGCATGTTAAAAGGTGGATTCCTGTGGTGGCCTTTCGACTAGGGATCCAACAAGGGCACTCCACTGACCCTGCGGCAAAGCTAGCACTCTCTTGCTAGGGAATAATTTTTCTGAAGCTAGGAAAGGGAGTGAGAAATGAGATAGGGAAACTAATGTTATAGGCAGGAAACCAAATTCCCTCACACATTAGTTAGAAACTTTAACACATGCAGTTATGAGAAGAAACAACCCTGTAAATGGCAACAAGATGAGATAAGATTGCGAACTCAAAGTTTCTAAAATCTCCTCATAAAAAGAGGCTAAAAATCCTTCTTCTTGTATTGATGCTTAAATAGTAGTTGTAGATAATGTGGGAATGGAAGAAATTTGAAAATGGAGGTAAGTAGAAGAAAATGGCTATCTCCTTTTCTTTCTCTAAGTCTGATGCACTTGTGAGTTTACAAGATCAATTGCCAACCTTGTATAATGGCATGAAGAAGCCATTAAATATCTTACAGAAATGGTTACTGAATTCTTCTTTGTTAGTAAGAAGAAGCAGTTTATAATCTTTTTAGTCATTCACGTCTATTGATTCTTGATTCGTGAAGAAACGCATGATGGCGAGAAAAAACCAAAATTTTCATAATGTAGCCATTACACTCATTTTGTAACTTTGAATTTGAACCATTCATCTTGCCTTTGAAACTTTAAACCAAATTCATCCACGTGGGAAAATTTCTTAGAGCGGGCATGGAGGATGCCTTTTACATTTTGTGACTTTCTAGAGATTTGGCATTTTTACATTTTGGTCCACCCTTCGCTTTTGATATAAGCTTGACACATGGCTTCATTTGAGTGGAGACACAGTCATGAGTCACTTTTATAATTGTACCTTTTTTTCAATGTGGGCTCAAAAACACAAATTGCTCCATCGGCCCACCTCCCCTCTTTGACCTTCGAGGCGGGCTCAAGATTTTACTTTTTCCTTTTAGCATGATCGAGTTGCGGGTCACTTTATGAATTTTAGGCCTTTTTATAAAAAGGCTCAAAACACAAATTGCTCCGCCGACTCACTTCCCTGCTTTGAATTTCCAACGGCGGGCTTAAGATTTGACTTTTTCCTTTGTGTTTAGTGGGGTTACTGGTCACTTTTTAACTTTTTTCCCTTTTTACAAAGAGGCTCAAATTCTCAAATCTCCCCGATGATCTACCTCCCCACTTTGACTCTTTTGATGCGTGCTCAACATTTGACTTTTTCCTTTATGCCTAATCAAGGTTGCGGGTCACTTTTAACTTTTAGCCCTTTTTAGCCAAATTTAGAAATTTTTACAAAAATATCCACATACACCTGTGGATAATGGGGCCAAATTTTGATGGGGAAGAAAACACCTGTCATTCATGACTATGGAAAAAAAAGTAGAGAAGAAGAAAAATCCACCATTTCATGCCCAATTTACAAATTTCTTTCATGAGCCAAGGAATTGAAAATAATGCAAGGTTCGATGATCCATGGCCATAGAAAGATTGACAATTTCATTCAAATGAGGACAAAAATAAAATTTTCATGCGTCCAAATAGGAAAACGGAAAATTTATCAAAACGTGTAGACTGGAGAGTTTAAACAACTTCAAATCATGAATTTCTCTATCTTTTCAGACTTCCAACTTTACTTGAACACTTCTAGAGGGTGTGAGCTCAAAAATTTTGAATTTGACTTAAAAAATGAGGGGGATTTTGAGGCGACATAAAACTTGCATTTTGACGGTGTTGTGTGCCACTTTTTCACAACTCAATTCTATCACATCTTATCTTCGTTCTTTTCTTGCATCCTTTAGCTTGAAATCATCATCGTTAAACTATTATTTTGCTTTCTTCATTTCTAACTTGACAAAATATTTTTTTCTATTTTAGACACTTTTCGTATCTTCTTTTCCCAACACTTACGTTATCAATATTTGAGCCTTATCCTTTCATTAGCCTCTTCCTTCTTAACTAATTCTTGTTAAGGGTTGAGCATATCGTATATGATTTGAATCCTTTTTCATTCCCTCTTCCCATCTAGCATTCATTTTTCTAAGTGGTAGATTGTATTTGTAATCAATCTATCCTCACTTCTCCACTCTAACATTTACATTGTTAGAGGTTGAATACATTTGGAATTTTCTCACTATAACTATCCTCCATTTTAGCATTCACTTTGTTAGAGGACAAGAATATTCACCACATTGAACCACTCTTCCATCTCGGTATTCACTTTGTCAAGAGTTGAGTTTAACAAACACTTTTGCATGCTTCCATCTTGACATTCACTTTGTTAAGGGTTACGTCATTCATATCTTCTAAACTTATTGTCCATCTTAGCATTCACTTTGTTAAGGGACAAGTTATTACCAAGCTTAATCACAAACCTCCCTTCCATAATCGTATTCACTTTTATACAAAGGTTGAATTATCTTTCACACCTCTCTTTTATTCCCTCCTTTTAAAAATGGTGGGAACCCAACACATAAATTATAGTCCTTTTGGAAGGAACAAATGACATTAAAATACTTTTGGAAATTTTGATAGTGAAAATGACCAAAACTACGAGGATGATCATGATGACATCTCACTCAAAGAAAAATCCTCCATTGAAAATATCCTACGTATGAATAAAGACCAATTTCTACTTCTTCTCCTTGAGCTGGGAGCAAAATTACCCTCTAATTTTGATGAGGATAGTCTATAAACATTACGTGGCAAACCACCACCTAACAAGGGTGAACCTTTCATTTCGAAAACAATGACATTGATGTAGGACCTAGTCATACCAACAATGATGATCGAAACAAGTGCACCTCGAATTACACCAAAGGAAATGAATCAAACAAAGAAAAACTTGACAAAGGGAACAATAGAAAATCAAGGCGATTCGGTCACCGATCCTACTCAAGACCTCATGAATCAAATTAATGACATGGTTAAGAAACTTGTTATCTTAAATTCCAAAGTCACCAATGAATCTTATACTTGCAATGAGGCACAAATAAAAATAGTGATGCTTTACTTAAAATTCATATCATACACACCAAAGATAATAACAAATCTATGAGTGATGGTTCCTTATCTTTCTTATAGAACAACTCCCCATTTTCCCAAGAATGAAAAATGATGAAGGATGTCATCTTGGGTATGCAACATCAATGTAAATAATTCAACTTTGAAGAATTTTGTCCTTACCCCTTCGATAAGGACATTTTGTGTGTCCCCTTTCCCAAATATTTCGGGATGCCCAAATTTGACAAATACTGAGGAAAGAATGATCCTGAGAGCATATCAAGGAGTTTTATATGGCTTGCTAAGAGGTGGCCTATAGTGATGTCTTCTTAATGTGTCTCTTTCCATGAAGTCTAGGTGGACAAGCCTTGGATTGGTTTCTACACCTCCCCAAGGGCTCTATACAAACTTTACGTACCTCTCAGAGAAGTTCGTTAAACATTTATCATTGAACCTAGACTCTAAAATTACAATGATGGATTTGTGTTATTCCAAACAATGAACAAATGAAACCTTTGAACAATTCCTACAAATATGGTGTGGGATAGCTAGTTGTTTCCCATGCTCCATGCCTAAGAAACATCTTGTGAGCATCTTTGTACCTAACCTCAACAGTGAGCTATCCTTTCACATGCAAATGCATTGTCTTAATACTTTTGAAGAAGTTATTGAAAAAGGATCACAGATTGAAAAATCCCTTATCGCAAAAGGTTTGATTAAATCCTATTCAAAATATAATAGGAAACATAGTAACCATCCTAATAGATCTCACTGAGACAAATATAAACATGTTAACCTACAATCGTAGTATGGTCAATGATGGTGTTACTGGATAATAGTAATGTCCATAATGTCTAAAACACTTAGACTAGACCAAACAAAGGTAAACAACCTCTTGTTGTTTCTAGCAAAGAGGTTTCCTCCTCTCCTAATTCTAAGCGATATCATTTGATGCTTTGGGAGAACCTCTATCAAGTTTCCTTCAACAAATCATTAATGTAAACATGGTTACCTATCCCATCACCAGACCTTGGGTTGAGGGAGAACCCAATCCTACTTGGTATAAAGATGATACTTTTTGTGATTTTCATCGCATTGACGGTCACCCAATTGATCGATGCTTTCACTTACATCACTTTTTCCAAGACCTCATTGATAGTGGAGATTTCACTGTTGAAGATCCGTCACCAAATAAGAAACCCAATGAAAGTATGAAAGTATTCTCAAACCCATTTCCCAAATATGGCGGTGAAAATAAAAATGTTGACAAAGGTCCCTCTGCAAATAACATTGATTTCAGTTCAATTATCTCATTTATTGAGGAAGTACCATCTATAATGGAGACCATTAAATTCAAACCTTCAAGTAATTTTGTGACCACATGCCAAAAGAAGATATGGGTTCTGACAGAAACAAACCTTCTAACGTCTTATACGAGAACCTCAAATGTCTAAACAAACAAATCCTTCCCTTCAAAAGTCAAACTCAAATGCCAAATCACTTATTCCTTGTCGGTATGACTTCATCAAACAATTAGTAATTATGCTAGCACATATATCTCTAATGGAACTGTTAAAAGAGTCACCTAGATTTTAAGATATTCTCACTCGTGCTCTAAATGAATCACGTGTTCCTCATACTCTCAATGTTCAATAGTTTCAGGCTATGATTGCAAACCTTATGCCTGAAACTCATATCCTATCTTTTGGCCCTCAAGATATGTTGAACCCAAATCTGATTAACAATAACTCCTTATACATCAAATCCTATGTTACAGACCATAAGGTCAAGAGAGTTCTTATCGACAATGGAGCGGCTCTTAACATCTGTTCTATAAAAATGCTTCGTTGCATTGGTCATACAACATATGACTTAGATGCTAATATCATTACCATTCATGGTTATGATAATATTGAGCTCCAATCTGTGGTACCATCACTCTTCCCATATAAGTAGGCCCACAACTCCTCGAAACTATGTGTCATATAATTGATCTTGAGACACTTTGTATAACCTTCTTATGGGTAGACCTTGGATACATCTGATACACGATACCTTCTACTTTTCATCAATGCATAAAGTTTCCACATAATAGAAGAGATTTCACCTTACATGGTGATACTAACCCCTTTGAATACTTTAAGCTTTTGAAGCAAGGTACAAAAAAGTAAATCATTGTCCATTTGCTGATAACATAAGCGTATCTAGAGTAATTTCTATTGTTACCAACCGTATTGACCACTGATGTAATATTGCCCTCATGCTTCCTCTTCTTCTTTGGAAGAAAAGACATTTAAAGTTTCACACTGAGGATATTCCTCATTCCTTTGCACCTTCCTCTGAAGCATCCACATCTAGGGTGTCACTTGAAGATACATTCTCCCATAAAGGCTTAGGCGAGTACACACTTGACAATGCATTTCTTGTTGGAAAATTACCATTATCACCTCGTAGATATAGGCATTCTAACGCTCCTCATCTACGAGAACCTCCATATTACTATCTCAGAAACACTCCTTTGAGATGATATGGATATCTAGAAGATGAACATATTCCAATCTCAGACGAATCTTGGCTATATGCAGATAGGATGGCGGAATGCTACGAATCCACTTGATTACACCAAGGGCCATCGAATGATGAAAAAATGAACTAGAAAGGAAGAGGCATTGGCCCATAAGGACATGGTATTCTTGAATATATGAATTTCAAGTCTAATCTTTACACATATGATTTAGGATATGAGACATATGAGAAGAGGCCTATAGTATTTTATGTATTACCTAGCGACGAGGAGTTGGATTCTGAAGTTGAGACCGGTTCCACACATAGCCTCTTCGAAAACCTAGATGAAACTACACTTTTCCTTGAATACGTATTCATTCAAACCCTTGATGTTGTTTATCCTTCCCTCATTTATTAGGACTAATAGTGTCATATTTTCATGGACCTCTTTCAAAATAATGAGGCCATCTAGGAGTTCCTCGGGGCTCAGGACCCTTTTCCCTTGTCGGATCACAAGAAGGGTTTTGATATAAACCTTGATGCTACCACCTACTTTGGTGAAGAACTTATAATCTCCAGTCCTAAAGAAAAATAAATTAAACACAAAAAAATAAAAATTATATCTCACATAGTGAAAACCTTTCTGTGGCATTATACGAGAAGCAAAAAATGAAAAATAAAAATAAGAAAAGGACGCATCTCCTAGTGAAAACCTTTCAGAGGCACTAGAGAGGGAGATTCGGATCCGAAATATCTAAAAATTTACACAATCCTACAATATCATATTAAGATAATGACACTTCTAAGCTTTTGGTAGAAAAAATGATCATTAACATTGGGCGAAGACCAACCAAAATTGTTATTACAACTAGGTGCTAGTTTGTCGAAAACTGAAATCAAAGTCTTCACATCACTTCTAATTGAGTTTCAATATGTATTCACTTGGTCTTACAAAAATATACCATGACTTGATCCTTCTCTTACGGTTCATCACCTTGTGGTGCACCTAGATGCCAAATTTGTAAAGCAAAAGTACGTAAAATACATCCCAAGGTCGCATTGCTTGTTAAGGCTGAACTAAAAAAATTATTAGATGTAGGATTTATACGGTGTATTGACTACTCAAATTGGATATCTAATATGGTACCAGTTGCGAAGAAGACCCCCATACTCTGTATTTGTAAACATTTCCATGACATTAACAAAGCATGTCCCAAGGATGATTTCTCTTTGCCTAATATTGACATGATTGTCGATTCTACTATGGGCCATGAGATGTTATCCCTTATGGATGGTTTTTTAGGTATAACCAAATTCAAATTTCTAAAGAAGACCAACATAAAACAAATTTTACAACCCCATGGGGGACATTTTGTTACAAGGTAATGGATTTTGGCCTTAAAATGTTGGTGCAACTTATCAACATGTCATGACTTTTATTTTCCATGACCTTCTTCATGACATAATGGAGGATAATATCGATGATATTATTGCTAAATCAAATACTAGAGTGGATCATCCAATAGTTATTAAGTTTATATTTGAGCGATTAAGGGAATACAAGGTTCTCCTTAACTTGAAGAAATGTTTCTTTGGTGTCACTTCAAGAAAAATTCTGGGATTCATTATCTCATGAAGAGGAATTGAAGTGGACCCTACTAAGGTCAAAGCTATAATAGATATGCCACCTTCTCAAAACCTTCAAAACTAAGGGACCTATAAGGAAAAATACAGTCTATTCATTGCTTTATTTCTCAATTGGCAGATAAGTGTCATCATTTCAACCAATTGCTTAAGAAGGATGTCCAATTCAAATGGACACAAGACTATCAAGATGTCATTGCAAAATTGAAAGAATACTTGGCATCTCTGTCGGTACTCATGCCACCTATGCATTTGTAATAGAACATGCCATTGGGGAATTATTGGTGCAACACAATGATAAGGGTTAGGAAAAATTTGTGTATTACTTGAGAAAAACTCTCTTTGAACATGATACCAAGTACTCACAATTTGAAAAGGCTTGTTTAACGGTTTCTTATACTTTTTTCAAGATGCGAAACTATCTACTAAATCATACCACCAAGATAATTTCAAGGGTTGATCCTCTTAAGTACCTACTTTTGAGGCCAGTCATAACATGATGAATGTATAGTTAGATTGCACTACTCAATGAATTTGACATTGAGATTATCAATCAAAAAGTAATCAAAGGTCAAGCATTGGCAAATCAACTTCATTTGTAACACCCTTTGCCGGGTTCACAACCGTTAAATTTTGAATTTCTAGACAAAGACATTTTTTACATAGAAGTAACACCCTTATGGATGTTATTCTTTGATGGATCTTGCAACATCCATATTTCTAGAGTAGGAATCATCTTACATACACCAGATGGAGACCTCATACCTAAATCTTATTGTATCAACTTCCCTTGCACAAATAACATAGTAGATTATGAAGCACTAATAACGAGGCTTAGGGTTTTTATCTCATGGTGCTTACAAGAATTGATATTTCTTGGCGATTCTCTTCTTTTCATTAATCAATTTAATGAAGAATATACAATAAAATATGAAAATATCTTACCTTATAAAAGAATGGTTGATAGCCTTAGAGGTATTTTCATATGATCAATTTTGAACAAGTTCCTCATGTACAAAATAAGGCAGTGGATGCCATGGAAAATATCACTTCCCATCATTCATTTGACACTAATTAAACTCATAATGAGTTCTGCGTTAAACATATTTTGGTGCCCGCATAATAATTGTTAAAGTCCACCATGGTTTGTGAGATTGTTTGTCCCAGAGCATCCCCTGGTACCACGATATATATACCTTCATTCAAACTAAAGCCTATCCTCCTATTTTTAATTCAGCTAATGAAAGATCCTTAACACAATGTGCTTCATGCTACACCCTTTGTTTGACACCTTATATCAAAGAGGCTATGATGGGACTCTCTTAATATTTCTCAATCAGGATGAAGCTAATCGGATGCTAGCTAAAGAACATTTTGGTATTTGCAGCACCCATACTTGTAGAATGGTCCTTGCGAAGAAGATCTTACACATTAGATACTATTGTCCCCTGATGGAGGAAGATGCATGAAAATTTGTGAATAAATGTGAGGCTTTCCAAAACACATTAATCTCATTCATGCACCATCCTAAGCCTTGTAGCCCATTACTTCACCTTGGCCTTTTTCAAAATGGGGACTCAATTTAATTGGAAAAACAAAGCCCACATCTACTAATGGCCACACATTTATTATAAGCGCATTTGAGTATTTCACCAAGTGGGTTGAGGCTATGCCTCTTACCAATGTTATTGGGTGCAATATTTCTAAATTCATTTTCAACCATATTATTTTTTGTTTTGGCATCCCCCGATGCTATTGTCACTGATAATGGTGGTTCTTTCAAAAATAAGGATCTCAAGGCCCTAGCTAAAAATATAATATCTTCTTAAAATGGGATACACCCTACTATCCACAATGTAATGTCCAATCTAAAGTGTCAAACAAGACTATAAAATCCATTCTAGAAAAAATATTTAGTAAACATGGACGTAATTGGCCTACGCAGTTGTATCCCACCCTTTGGGCCTACCGCACTTCCTTCCATACACCTACAAGATATACTCATTTTTCCATATTACATGGATCTGAACCCATATTACCTATCAAAGTTAAACTACCTTCAATTTTTGTCTCCCTCCACTATCTCATTCATGAAGAGGATTACAATGTTACTCACCTTGCAGAGCTAGAATTACTAGACGAAAAATAACTTTACGCCTTATACCATATGCAGGTATACCATAATAGACTATGTCGTAATTATAATCGCAATATCAAACCTTGATACTTTGAAATTGGTGATTTGGTCATAAAGGAAAACCATAAGAACACAAATAAACCACGAGAAAAACAGGGTAAATTTGAGCATAATTGGTTGGGTCCTTATGTTATGACTACTGCTAAATTTTGATATAGCGCATATAATAATGTCTACGAGGATGGAAAAGAGTTTAAGGAGCATAAGAATTCCATTCATCTGAAGAAGTTCTACTCCTAATTATCCTAAGAGTAACCCTTTGTGCTAGGGGCATATCAATGCATCCATCTATTTCATCATTTTACTTTGTTTTCCACTTGTAACTTTTCACTTTGCCTTATGTCGCATGTTCTCCTTGTTAGGTTGTCATGCATATTGTCTATCACTATTGATCGCCTTCCATTATGCTTTCATTCACTTGCTTCATGCGTGACATGTTGGTTTTGACTTGGGAATTTCCTTTCACTCTTATTTGGTGGGTGGTTAAAAATTCCAAAAATATCAAAAACATTCAAAAATGTTTCACAAAACTTCAAAAACAATACAAAATTGTTCAAAATCCCAAAACAATATGAAATTGTTCAGAAAAATACAAAAACAAATACAAAATGTTTCAAAAATGTTTTTACATTGCTATCGCGGATTGTGTTATATTTTCTCTTACTTATTAGTATTTAACATTGGTGTGTTTTGTTCACTAGCTTGTTTGTTGTATTTTCTTGTTTAAAGTTTTTCCATATGGAATGTTGTCTTGTATATTCTTAGCTTAGTCTCTTATGTTTGTTAGTTAGAATAACCAGTACTCTGTGTATTTGGAATGTGCTTATGGACCAATTACAGGAAATTTATTTACATCTTAGTTCACATATAACTCTGGTGTTATTCCTTCCTGTTCATATTGGGTTTGTTTTCAATGTTTGTTACTTGCTTTCTTGTTGCTTGCATGTGTTGTGTTTTTCTCCTAGTTTATTTAAGTCATAGAGAATTTTCCTTTTTGCTATTTATTCATGTTTGCTTGCATTTTATTTCCATTTTTATTTTCAATTCCTTCAAAATTTGCAAAATCCAAACAGATATTTTTCAAAAATTCCAAAAACAAAATCAAATATTTTTCAAAAATTCAAAAAAAATAGATATTTCAAAATTAAAAAAACATTACAAAATTTTCAAACAAACATTCACTTATCATAGAAATGCTATAATCGGAAAACCCTTAAAGTGAATCATTCAACATTTCAATACAATCTTGATAAATGTCATGCTTTTATCTATTACCCTAGAGATCGTGCCAATCTTACAACTATCACTTTCTTCCATTTGCATGATATGCTAACTATGCTGGGGGTAAGCCACAAATTTTTTTCCTTCTTATTTATAACTTTTTTTTTTTTTTGGGGATATTTCAAATTTGATCATTGCACAACGGATTTAGAAAAGAGTGTCATAAGGAGTCACTTGAAATCATATTCCCACTTGGGATCATTTGTATCTACTTAATCATAATTTTGGCACACATTGGGGGCATAGTTGATTGTCTTATTTTTGAATTTATGTTGCATTGTTGATGTTTACTTTTCGACCACTTACAAGTAGTGTGATTACATCTTGGTTCCTTTATAACCATGATGCCGAAACCTACTTTTATATTGGGTTTGTTTTAGTTTTTAATCTTTTCTTTGTTGCGTGTGTTTGTTTACACGCATCTGCGGGTTAACCATATTGAATATTTTATAATCATGGTGATAAATCTATTATGCAACAACAAAAATAAGTTTTCCTAAAATTATTCTCCAAATGAACGCTCATGCTATGGGAAAAGTCTTTTCCCATCCTTGTTCTAATCCTTGTTTTCCTTCCTATCAATCGGTTGTCGGCCACCTTGCTACGTCATCCACTAGCTTGAAGGGAAATCCTATACCATTCTAATCACTGGAACATCTTAATACTTCATTTTTGTTTGGGCATCCTAATGCATCACTTCTTCCTACTTGTTGTGGCACCATAATTCTTCACAAGTTTCCACTCGATAATGCATACGTCTACTATCTTTAAAAGCACTATTACTTCACAATAGCACTTTAAAGAGGGGAAAATGTAGACACCCCAAAATTTCACACATATTTCCACATGTTCCCATTCTTTATCCTAATATACCATGTTATTCACCCATTTGTGATTAATTGATTAAATTGATTAATCCATACACACTTTATTCCCTTTCAATTAATTAAATTAATCTCATGTACTCCTTTGTGCTGATTTAATTATCATTTATTAATTAAAATATTTATTAGTTAAGTGTGTGCACATCCTAGTCAACTACCACTTGATCAACATCCACTTGGACTCCACTTAGAATGCATATCCTCATCCTAGTTAATTGCACTTCTAGAATCCTAGAAAGGTGGGGCAATTGAATTACACATACAACCACCTTCCTGGATGCAACTTCTACAATTAATTCCATTTACTGCCCCTAAATTCCCCGAACTATTGTAACTTCCTCCAATGCTATTTTTAGTATGTTCATTCAACCAGTGTATAACTAATTTCCAACTACTTCTAACTCTATGAATTAGTGGCTTGCTCTCGTAAATATCCTCTTGAATCTTAAGTACAATAATTATTCTAAATTTCCAAGCCAAATTATCTGTAATGTCTATAGAATTTGCAATCACATTTAGAGAACATTCAAGAGAACTCACATCCATTTGAGGTTCCACAAACAAAGTCTCTACTGACCCTACCGAGGTTTGCACTAAAGGATTATAGGGAGGTTTGCATTGTATTTTGTTTGTTTTCCATTATTAGGTTATTTTTCACTACTTTCACCCCTAACATGCTAGGAACACTTTCATAGATGTTTATTTGAAATTATTTGACACTTTATATCTTTATAAAGTTGTATTTTTGTGATTTTTATCTTTCGATCTGCACTGGCTAGTTTGTCATCTTTGTTGTTTTCTGGGTGCAATGTTCTAAGAGAATTTATTTTTTCATGAATGTTTCTATTTATAGAATGTGATGGTACCAGGTAATTAATATTTTTAGAAATTTCACTTTACCACCTAAAATTATGATGAAAACAACTTCACTGGAATAGGATCACCTTCTTGACTATGTGTTTAAAATTTTAGTCTAATCATCCACTAGAATGATGGGAAATAGAAAAAATGTGAGTTAGGGTAGAAAACTAGGGTTTACTACCATTAAAAATCTAGGGAATCTCTATTTTTCTTTCACTTTCCTCTTGAAGGTTCCTGGAATAAAGGAATATTGTTAAATTTTCATTCGATTTTGTTTATTGGATTGGGCGATATGAATTTTTCTCATTTTTAGCATGTAGACATCTCTGTTAAAATTTAGGCATGATGTCTAGATAAAATGTAGGTTTCTTGGGTTTTTTTCAAAATTTTCATGAGGTCATGGAGGAAAAATTAAGTGGATATGATTTGCAATGGATTTTATATATTTTTTGGCATCACTTCTTATGCACACATAAGGAGGAAGAAGTAGCTGCAGTATAAAACTTAGTGAATTTTAGGTTTTTTAAACATCTTGGAATGTGGAAATGTTTTTGTACCAACTATCCCAAAGGTTTGGGATACATTAGGTAGAAAAATTTTCCCTCACCTTCAGCTGATAAGTGGTGATCAGTGATTGCTGGTGGAGGAGAGAGAGAAAGCACACAAAAAGCACCTCGTGACTAAGACTAGGTCATATGAAGATCCATGGAAAGGGATGGAATGGGGAGAATTTTTTTCATAAATATCCCAAAGGGATGGGACAGATGGGGAATAAAATTTTTCCCTCATCTCGGAGTGACAAGTGGCGGAAAGTGATTTGAAGAGGCGGAGATGTGAAAGGGCTAAAAAATGGTCCGTGAGGCCTTCCCAAGGTCATGTGGAAAACCAAGAGCCAAGACAAGCATGGGGAACATTTTTTCCCAACTATCCTAAAGGGATGGGATATATGGGGAAGAAAAATTCGCCCTCACCCTAGCATGACAAGTGTCACTTTGTGATTGCACGATGGGGAGGGCTAGAATGAGGTGAGAAGGAGCTTAATTTGCATTTTGGAGCTTTGTTAGGGTCACATCATGGTCAGAGGGCTTAACTAGGCTTGGGAACATTTTTTTCATAAATATTCTAAATTTTAGGAACATATGGGAAAAAAATTTCACCACATTCTCATGTGGACATGTGTTCACCTGTTGAAATGATCAAGTCTCAAAAGCTTACCTTTAGGAGAGCCTTGAAGACAAACTTTCCTAATCTCCATGAGAATTTTTGGGAACTTATTTATATTAGATTGACTCTAAAAATAATTATGAGATGAATTATATGGGTCTCATTATATAATTCCATCTAAAACCCTTCAAAAATAGACTTTTTCTTAGGACCACGGGGTGTTCTACCAAAAATGGGTTATGGAAAGAAGTGCCTTGGTCTTGTGAAAAATATAAAAGAACCATCATTTATATAATTGAATTATATTTCTAATGATATATTTTTACCTCTAACTCTTTATGGAGCTCCCGAAATCATCTTCTAAAGCTCAAGCACTATTTTGAATTGTAAGCTCCTTCACCTTCAAAACCCACTTTCATTGAACTTGTCCCTAAACCTTAAAATATTCCCTAAAATTTCCTAAATCACTTTAAATATGTTCTTGGCTCCTCAATACCACTTCCTGATGAATTTTTTCCTTCAAATATTCTTCGGGGATTGCACACTTATCTCAAAAACGCTAAAAATAGCCATTTCTAGGTCTATTAAAGAATCTACCTTAAGAAGCATTGTATCGGAAGAGCTTCATGAAATTTTTTTCACATTTCAAACACATGGGAAAGGTTATTACAACACATATGAGCACTTGGAAAATTTTTATAAGCATGACACAAAGGGAGAGTTGATCCAGAGAAGTACTCAAGAGGGTTTATAAGCAAAAAAATTTACACTAGGGTAAAGTTGTCATGTTTTCAACTTGAAATTTTCCCTTGTAAAAACACATGACAACAAACCAAAAATCCACTATTACACCATAATCCTATGCACACCATTGTACATTATTTTTGGAACTTTCCCTTCTCCACAAGGATTTCATGCACGATAATTGTGCGCACCTTTGATACTGAGAGCACCATGTATATACTTCAATTTTGGCTTAGATATGTTCTTAGGATGTCTTGGGATGCTGTTAGGTCCTATTTATTCTACTTGGAATCAGAATGATGTAATAGGTGGTATTTTGGAGGTTTCCCTCCAAAAACCTCATTTAAATATTCAAATGTCTTAGTATTACATCATAGGTCTAGGAGTTAGTAAGTTAGTGATTTAAGTGTTAGATTAGGCTTCACATCCATGTAGTAAGGTGTTCACACTCTCTTAACCCATACCTAAGTGTGAACTTACTATTGATAGCATAATCATGGTTTGATTTAAGATTGATGAAAACCTAACTACCTCCTAATTCATCAAAAGTTGATGTATTCGGGTGAATGAGCTATTAGTGGTGAGAAGAAGTTTGGTGAGAGGTTAGAGAGGGAGAGGATCTCTGTAAAATATCCTTAGAGCTCTTGAATCTTGTATAAATCATGATGTATCTAATGAAAGGCTTCTTGGTTTAATAATTGTGATGAATGTTAGGAATATCAATGAATGAATTTGATGTATTTTTAATGTCTTTCATAATCCATATATGTTGATATAGGTCTTGAGTGAGATGTGAAATCTCAGGGGAGTCATGGAGAGTCTATGGGAGAGGTCATGAAATTAGTAAGACTCAAAGGAAAGATAGAACTATGAATTCAAGGTAAGAAGACTTTGTTTGCACAATCAATATTTAATTTTGAATATTTTTATATGACTAAATGAATTTGTGTGTGGTCAAAGAGGAATTATAAAGGTTTTAAGAATTCCCATGGGTTGTGGAAGGAAATTGTTTATTATGAAAGTGTGAAGTGGAAATATAACATGAAATGGGTATACTCGGTTGTGTCTCGGATCCCGGGCTCAAGTTGAGTCAAAAATAGTGTTGGGCCTTGAAACACTGGCTAAGTACCAAAGGGTGTGCGCATGCAAGACCAATAAGAAGACGGGTGCTCAAGGGAAAGAACGCAGGACACAAGGGTTTAAGAGAAACCATGGTGTGCACGGGAAGTAGAACATGGGTTTAAAAGAATTAGCCATATTTGGCATTCTAGAGGCACTTGAGGAAAAATGTGAAGACCTAACTAGGCATGATGAATGGATAAGGTGCCACTGGAACCTTGGAGGTCAAGAAAAGGATATTCCATGTAGGAAATATTCCTAGAAAACATCATTATGGAGAGTGGAGAGTTTACAAAGGGATAAGCATTCACCATTGGAGGACCACACCGACACTTGCCACGTGATCTATTCAGGAAAGAAGGCATGGTGGTGGGTGTTGATCCAATAAAAAGATATGCTCAAACTAGAGAAAGGGGGGATGAGCTAGATAAAAGAGAGAGTGCAGAGGGGGTAAGAAGTAGAGTAACAAAGTGTTGCGGTAATGCTAGGGTTTAGAGCACTTAGTGCTAAGGGTTGTGTAGGATGTCATAAGCCTCTGTATGGCACTAGGATCTGTAACAAGGGTTGAAATGGAAAGGTATAGTTTAGGATCTCATACAAGGGAGGATCTGTAGGAGTTGAGTCCCTGTCATTTAATATGTATGGTCTGAGATGACCCTTTTCACTGTAATGTGGCTACCCTGAACTATGTTAAATTAATATATCTTTGGGTGCATTCTGTATATTTTTCTTAAGGGTGTAAACTCTCGTATCATTTGACTTATCATGTCTTAGATCAATTTTATTATGCTTATTGCAATGTTCTTTAGCTTTTGTGATGCACTAATGTTAGATCTATTAGTTACATTTTCCACCTCTTTAAATAAGTGAATGTAATCCTTCTTTGCAAACTATCCTCCATTAATGGTGGAACCTTCTCAAAAATATCACATAGAGGAGGTGCTCGATGCTCGCGTGTGACTCGGGTGAGCACCCATTGTCTGCTGGGTGATAGGTCGACGTCCTTGGGGTTAGTAAAGTTGTTAAGGGTAAATAAATGAGTACAAATAGTATTTAAATTCCATGTAATTATTCTAATTTTTTGGAGAAGGATTTAAAAACATTGGGAAAGGTGTATGCACAATTTTCAAAGAAATAAATAGGTTAGGTAAGTTCAAAGATAAACACACGGTGAGTCATTTCCTTTATACCCTATTTATGAGGGTTTCAAAGGCATAAGTAAAGTGAAATGCATGGAAATTTATTACCCTAAGCACAAAAAAATGAATAGGACAAATAAAATTCATGAAAAGTATGATAATGTGATAAGTAATTGACATAGGAATCTCTAGAAGCAAACATGAATGTATAGTCTTGAGCTGTGGAAATGAGTAGTTGAGAACTTTAAAAGGAAGTTTTATATTAAAAGTTATTAAACATTAATCTTTGAGACCTAAGGATAATTAATAATTTGGGGAAACCTCCATGAGGATGAGAAATTACTATAAAATGTGAAATAACTAAAGGAACTAAGTTATATAGTACATGCACAGTTTTAAACTTAACTAGTGATAGTCCAAAATAGTCCTTGAAACTAGAAACATTATAATCTAAGAATGTGAAGAGAGAATTATAAGAATATATTTGGGATGATAGGAATCCTTCAATAATATGAGAAACCTTGGGATATTCAAAATTTCTAGAGGAAGATGTAACTTTTAAGCGATACATTCTTGAGGAACAGTTTAGAAGGTGTACCATAATTTGTAAGTGTGTTGTCTAATTTGAGTTGTTGAGTAAATTGAAGGATAATAATGACCTAATACATTAATATGTGATAATAAATGTTACCATCATTTTAATAAATTAAAACTATCTGAAGAATCCATCATATTAGAAGAAATCACACTGTCCTATACATTATAGTTATACGAAAATTGAAAACTAAACAAGAGAAGAGATGGAGTGCTTAACGGATAAGTGAATGGCCTGAGTGTGAAGTGAGTGTAAAGAGACATGATGTTTTTAACATAAAAATGAGTAGTGAAACAAGTTTGAATAATCCAATATCATCTCATAACAGAGGAAAAAGGTTCTCACAGTCTAGTAATGACAACAACAATACCTATGAACCAAAACTATCAAATTAAAACAATAAGGATGTTAGAGAAGTGTTAAGAGATTAATGATTACATGAATAGAATGTAAATATGTAGTAATGGTGTTATGAGATAGATAATATCATAACCAAACCTTATAGAATCCAAAAATAGAGAAAATAGAGTAGAAAGAAACCTTGGTGTTAAGAGCCATGAAGAATGCTTAAAGAGGTCTAAAACCATGGAAATAAGAAAATGAGAAGAAATGAGTGATGGAGAGGGTCATAATTCTTTGAAAAAGTCACAAAAATGTGGAGTAAGGTGTCTGAGAGGTTGGTATAGTGACAAGAAGTCAAAACCTAGATTGGTTCTACTACACCATAGCCTAGGCTTACTTAAGAAGCTAAAAGGAAGGTTTTGTGTTGGGAAAAATGTAGAACAGAGGTTGAGAGAAGAAAATTGGAAAAAACAAATAAATCAAAAATGGGTATCTGAAAATGTAAGTATCTTTCCATGGAATTTTGTGCATAGTTCTATGTTTTAAGATTTTTGCAACATGAGGGCTAATTGCCAAGACTAGTCAAATTCTTAAAAAGAGAATAACTTAAAATGGGTAAGGACTTATTTCATGAAACTTCATAGGCATACAAATGAGAAAAATGTGTAGTCAAAAAGATTACCAGATATCCTAGAATGTGAATAATTTAGAATTTATGTCAGATAAATAGGATTTGCAGGGCTACTAGCAATATTGAAGGTCTACAAAGAAAATGTGAATAATTTATAATTTCATGATTTGATCATGTCGAGTATGATGAAATTAAGCATGTATACAATGATTTGGAGCTTTGATTATGATTTTTATGCATTTTTGTACATTTGAGCAAGATTTGGCTTGTGAAGTAAGGGTATGGTTTATTTAATTGGGAGCTTAAATAGTTCAAATTTTGACTTCAAATCAAAAAAATTGGTGAGTTGAAGGTGTGTATGCATGGCTCTACATCAACCATATTCCTCTACCTATTACATACATTTTGATCCTTTCTTATAACTGCTTATAAAAATTACTTTCACACTTCCACGTAATCACTACCGAATCTACTGATGCTTCATCTTCTTACCTACGTGCTTATTCAACCTTGTGTGAAACCATTTTTTTACCAAAATCATGTAGGATTTCCCTTAACCTTGGATTATCCTACATAGAACACCAGAGGTATTTAAACTTGAGTTTCACCTTAACTAGAATAATTGAGTGGTAGAACCAAAATTTGAACTATTGAGGATGATAAATCCATCTCCTTCATCATATGAATATTATCCTAACCTCAACACTTCTTACAATATATCTTTGATTCCCTCGTCACTTACTTGTGACTTATCCATGCTATTTTATGCACTTCGGTGATCTTAAAATCACCACCACCCAAACGTTCCCTCCGGATAGAACTCCCTTTTTATCCTCCCCGAGTCTTTTCCCAATCTTCTCTTTCATAATTCGTTTCTTACCTTGAATTATCCTCCTCTTCTTAAGGATTCTCTACCGATCCTTTTTAATTGTGATTCTACACCGACCTTTAAGTCTCTCTTATGTGAGTCTACTCTCATCATTGTCCTTTAACCTCCACCTAAATCCTTTGGTTCATTATTTCTCCCTTTCCCATCTCTTCTTTGAGATCCCATATTTTGCACACACTTCGTACTTTGTTCTTCTATCTTCTTTCTGTTGTGAGCTTTTTCTCTATGCATTTTCCTTTAGCGCACTTGTAGATTAGGTTGTTTCTTAAGAACCCTCTCTTGTCCTTTTGAAATATATTGTGCTAATTTTCCTTACACTCTTTTCATTTCTGTGTCCTACTCTTTGGACACTTAGTCTTATGTGGTTAGACCCACTACCATACCATCTATCTATCATCCTTCACTCTTAATTTTCCCTTTTCTACCCAAGGTTTTTTTCATTGTGTGTGTTATTTTCTACACCTTTCCTTTACACAAGTATCATTCCCTTTCCCAATTTCCTTTCATAGGATTCTCCTCCCCTTCTCCTCTTGTTGGCCTTTGTTAGAATGAACTATGACCGCGTGCATTATTAGACTTTGATTTGTTTTTCGAGTCACTTCTCTTTTTCTTCCTCATATCTACTCCATCATATTCTCCTCCTCTTTGATGCATTCTCACTATTTCACACTCAACTTTATTTACTCCCTATTAGTGGCACTCGACTTTCCCTCTTGTTGTGGTAATTTATCATGGTAACTTTACTTCTCCTCATTTTATTCTCTTATACATTCTTCATTGCGTAAAGATTATGGAGCCTCTTCATAGTAATCCTCTCCTTCTTTTATTACCTATAGGGAAACTTATGTATCTTTCCATAATGTTTCTACACTTCTTTCATACCCTTATTCATGCATACTTTCTCTATATGTATCTCACACTATACATTCCTACAGTCTCCTCTTCATATAGCTTCTCCCAAAATTCGTTCAGGGAAATTTCTCCTTCATATAATTCTTCCTTGCACTCTTATTCTTTTGCACATTAATCTACATGCTCTTCCTTGAGATCTCTATTGATCTCCCTCTTCCTTAGTGTACTCATTTTCACATGCTTTGGTTTCCTTTGGGAAAATTTCACTTTCTTCTCCATATCATCCATAATGGTACTCCCATTTTACATGTTCCTTCACTTGCACACTCCATTCCCTCAACTAGGTATTCTATCTATGTCATGAGCTTGCACAATTTTCTATGTGTTTATGGTCTATGAAAACCATATTCTCTCCTTCATCAACCTTCTTTGCTAGTATAATACTATTCCAAACTACTATCTTTATCTAGGTGACTTCTCTCTTCACCTCTTATTTAAATCATGAGCCCTCTCCATGTGTTATCTTTTGCGCATTCCTCGATGGTAATCTCATGCATGTTTTCTATTTCTCTTTCACTCTTCTCTCACAATATTTGATTATGACTCTCTACATGCCATTTCTTCCCTTCGGTGTTCCACTAATAATTTATTTGTGCAATCATATCTACATTATTGGATCTCTATTGATTCACTCACATATGTTTGGGTATTTCTACACTCAAGATCCCGTCTCATTTGGTGTTATTCTTTTTGCATCCTCTAGTTTGGTATTCACACCATTAATCTCCTCCAACACTTGATTGAATATTTCTGCAACTACAAAATATGAATAGTCCCTTATTATTGGTGGCATATTTCATTCATGTATAAGATCTAGACCTCCTCCATCTATTACACTTTAGGATCTTTTCTTGCATTCTCTACCCACCCTTTCATACTATAGAACACAATGATCTTTCTAGCTACCTCACGTTCAATATTTTTATATCTATTATGTTTCTTTCTCAAAAATAAAATATCCTTCTCATAAGGAAATTATGAAGGAAATGACTTAGACCCATGAGCTCACATTCAGGATGACAAAAAGGTTGCGGGAGACTCTGATGGAATGGCGGGGCTGTGAAAGTTTAAACAACCTATGCGAGAAGAAAGAGAAGAAATGGCTCTGTCGAAAGTGAATCACGTGCCTTAAATTCATCAAAAATTTACATATGGGCTTAGAAAATGAAATAGTAGGGCTTGGAAATGAAGGAGCGAGTGTACAGCGAGAGAAGCCAATTCGGGAGCAAGAAGGAAAAGAAGCGGTGAAGTTTGAGGTCTTCGGGCTCAAAACCATTAGGAAAGAATCCAGAATCGACTAAGTATGGAAGCCAGCGAGAGGAACCACAGTGTCTAATGGTGCTCCTCAAAGTGAATCCAAAAAGAGAGAATCTCAAGCAAGCACCGCATCTCCATGTGTCTCGAGGATGAAACGGAGGTGGGGAAAATGGTCAAGCAAAGTCAAAGGTAGGGAGCTTTGGGGATTTTCACGTTTGAGGGTTTTTGAGTTTCGTTGTCGAGAAAAGGGGAAAAGGTAAATTATGGACCCATGAAACCTGATTTTCCTCTAATCAAATGGCTGCCACGTGTCCCATATTAAAGGGACCCATTTTTCAAGTTGTTTTCCCCCCATTTATATGGACCGATACAAACTTTGAAGGGGCATATCTTTCGACTCAGGGCTCAAAATATTGCGAATCTGACACCGTTGGAAGCGTCTCGACGTCCTCTATGCCATGAAAGGATTAAAAATCATTTTTAGGCCTGGTAGGTGAAAAATGAAGAAAAGTCTTCGGGCCATTAAGCGTAGAATCAATCTCTTGACTACCGATTTGATTTGATTCGGGAACCAGAAGCGACATATTGTGGGTGGATTTAGAAGGCATTGATATTCAGTGGTTGAAATTTCAAAGTGGGATTCGATGCATATCTCATGGTGGTTGAAACAGGATTCAAATTTTTCCCTCTTCTCTCTCTTTTCTTTCTATATATATTGTAACACTTCTCGTTTGAGAAGGAGAGACATTCTAGGCATAGAGAAACTCTGTCAAATTTGTTTCTCGATGCCATTTTTGAGCAGTGAACCTTCTCCTATGCCTGGAAAATGTATTTGTGCCTCTATTCCAGAAATGTAATGGTCTGTGCACCTTCTAGAGCAATAAAAAACATGTTTTTGTGGTGTTCTTCAACCCTTTGCATCGTTTTGTTGTTTCTCCGTGCCTCTCCCTTCAGATTTGTTTTTTGTGCATGTATTTCACATTTGTAGGTGTAGGATGTTGTGTTTCATGGAGTTTAATGGTGAATTTGAAGATCTAGGCCGTGTTACTTTTATCTGACCTCCCTCATCTCCATTTTTCTATTTCTTTCTCCCTCAATAGAATATCTCACTTCCTTTGTTGGTGTATCACCGCTTTAGTGTAGGCTCTATTTTTTCCCTCTTTCTCTCTCCTTGGTTCCTTGGAATGGTTAGATTAGGTTAGATTTAGTTTTCCTGCACTGGAGTAGCTCGTGGCAGGTAGTTTAGGAAGAGGAACCAACCTTCTCTGGAGATCTTTCCCACTTTTGCAAGGTCCCACACCTTGGGGAAAGTTCAATGTTATGCAATCACACCGTAATCACACCAAATGACCCTGCCTTAGAAAAGCAGATCCATAACTCACGCACCTGGTGGGGGGTGTTGTGATTTCACACTAATAGTTTTTGGCATTGGTGGGACGGTGGGACGAGGTCTTCACTTTCATTTCATCAAGTTGATGTGTTCTTGGTGAGATTTCAGCCTTTTGAGGCACATTCAAAGCACATCTGGTGACTCCATCTAGTCAAAAACCCATTCTCTGAGTTGCAGACCTTTTCCATCCATTTCCACTCATTTTCATCCATTTTCTTCTTCCATCTCTTTCATTTTCTCCCATTCCATGAGGTTGTGCAATCATGACTTCATTCCCTTCATGGAACTCACACTTACAGACAATGCAATCCACCTCAATGCATTTCCCAACTCCTCCAAATCAGCATTATGATCAGATCCAGAACCATTATGCTTACCCATATGAGAAAGTGTCAAAACCAGTTTGACTATGAAGCTTATCAAGAACAAGGGGATGCATATAATGGTGATAGTTATGTAGAGGATGTTGGTCTACTGGAGAAGATTCAAAAATGGAGGCTAGCATGGTGCAGTCCAGGGCCATAGCACAAATGAAGGCATTCAAGATTGGTTGCAGGGCACCTTGTCCATGGGAAGGCCCTTTTCCAAGACATTACTGACCCTAAAGAGAAGCTAGACTTCATGGTTGAAATGTTGCCCCAACTTGCACAATGGATTGAGGAGATAGAGGCCTATGAATTTGGTGTCAGGAAGCCTTGTCAATGGGTAAATCCTACACCATTATCTAGTAATTTTCTCTCCACTCCTCAAGCAACACCATCTCAATTTGAGCTTCAATTTCCAAGCTTCCCATTGTATGCTGCCCCAAGTGTGAAATCCATTTCTCCATCCCCTAGTCTTCCATCCCATTTCAGTTCTTCTACCCTTTTCCCTTCCAAACAGTCATCCCCTCCAGAACAAACAAGAAGTTCCACCTCCCTCCCCACCACAAAAACAATTGCAAAGCTGGTTGAACCCCAACCTGCCACTCCTCTTGCTTTCCCAAGTCCATGTTGGGAAGATACTCAAGAATCTAGTCAAGGAAACAAGAAGAGGATCCCAACAGAAAAGAAATAATAGACAATCTGATGAGTTGGGTTGCTAAATTTGGGTTTACAAAGATCCCTTGATGGTCAAGCCAATAGAGGAGGTCAAGGTTGAAGAGCCAGTGGTGGCTGAGTTTGAATTTTTGAAAGAGGAGGAGGACCATACAGTTTTAGAGGCCCCAAGTGTGGAGCAGGCTATAGAAGAACCTTCAGTTCTTCCTCCCACTTCATCCCCTTCAAGCTCTGATGTTGAAGAAGAGTTTGATCTTTCAAACTTCATGTTTGAGAGTGAAGGGAGCCATGGTGATCAAGTTGCAGATCAGGAAGGCACCATGGAGGAGGTAGAGCACATGCAACAGGACAACAAGGAGGTAGACTACCTGTCAGACTTGGAAGATTGCTTTAATGAAGAGGAGCTTGAGGAGATAACATCATTTTTCCTCCATCTTCAACCTTCCAAGCACATGAACTCTTGCCATGAAGGAGAACATCCAAGTGCAACAACCTGCATTCCATAATGGCCCTCTGGAACCAAGGTTGGAAGATCTTGATCTTCCATGTTCTTCAAAGGAGGAGGAAGAGAAAAGGTAGGAGGATGTCATCATCTCTCTCACACCATCCACCCAAGAAGGTCCACAAGAAGACTCCATTTTTGGAGTTGAATTTAGAGAAATGGGCACATTCAAAGGATCAGACCATGCCCAATCAGGTACTTGGCTTCATTGGAGCCAAGGAGAAGCCAAAACCAGTCATGCCTACTTCAGGGCATGAGGATGAGCATCAAAGCACCAAGGGTCATCATCAATACCTCCAGGAGTCCAATGCAAGTCAGCTTGAGGAGGTATTTTCCATTAATGTTGATACCTTGATGATTTGGGTGGAGGAAAGACTTATTGTTAGTTTTTCACTCATATGGCAGCTATATTTAGTGTCAAATCATTTGCATGGCTGCCCCTCTTGAGAAAGGGAAGCTACTTCTCCCTACCTGTAGCAGGCTTTGTTTAGCATTCTTTCTCTCTAGTTAGTTTAGGAGTAGGAGTAGATTTTTTTCAGTAGAAGAAGTGCTTATGCACACTCTGCATGTCTCATTTGAGGCATGTATGATTTGGTCTTTGTATATAAGTTTTGTTCGCATTGCTCCAAAGGTGCATAAAGCAGGCTCTTCAGTATTCATAGTAGGAAACTCATAGTTACCTATAATAGTTGCCATCTTCAAAGAAAACAAAAATGAGAGCAACTAAATTCATTTCAAAATAGTCCATTTTAGGGATAGATGAAAGCCCCAGAGTTAAAACAATTTTCTACTCTCAGAAATTCCATTTCAAGATTTCCTTATGAAAATTGAGAGTGCTAGACTCAGGGTCAGACAAAACATAGAAAAGGCATACAGTCAGAGCTCGCAGTGGCTCAAGGATCAGATCTTCAAAAGTTTAGATCAGTTTCATGTTTATTGAAGACTCCATGCCCAATGGATGCTTCTAAGGCCACTGGTCTCTTCATCTAGTAGGAAGATGTCCCCAGTGAGTCACCAAATTGTTATCCCAAATTCACCCCCGGAAAATTTGGTCAAGACAACTCCTGCACATAAGGAAATTATGAAGGAAAATGACTCAGACCCATGAGCTCACATTCAGGACAAAAAAGTTCGAGAGGGACTCTGATGGAATGGCGGGGCTGTGAAAGTTTAAACGACCTTGTGCGAGAAAGAAAGAAAAAGCGGCTCTATCGTGAATCCGTGTCTTAAATTCATCAAACAAATTTGTGAAACTCGGAGAATGAAGGGAGCTCTAAAAAAAAAAGGAAAAAGTGGTGAAGTTTCAAGGTCTTTGGAGCTCAAAAGTCATTGGGAAAAAAATCAAAATAAACTAAGTATGGTTTTTGAGAGGGAACCACGTGTCTTTGCTTCTCAAAGTGAATCAAAAAAAGAGAAAAGCAACATCCACGTGTCTCAAAGTGGGATCGGGGAAAAAAGTAGGGAAAATGCAAGTCCACGAGTCAGCGGAGCTTGGGGCCGCGGGGGTTTCTGAGACTTTTTGATTTTTTGAAAAAGGGGAAAAGATAAATTATGGACCCGTGAAACCCTGATTTTCTCTAATTTGGCTGCCACATGTCCCATATAAAAAAGGGGACCCATTTTTCAAATTGTTTTCCCACCCATTTGTATGGACTCGATACAAACTTTGAAGGGCATATCTTTGACTCGGGGCTGAAATATTGCAAATCGACACGTTGGAAGCGTCTCGATGTCTTCTACACCATGGAAAGATTAAAAATCATTTTTAGGCCCTGGTAGGTGAAAAATGGAGAAACATCTTAGGCCATTTAATAGAATCAATCTCTTCAACTACGAGATCTGATTCGATTGATCCATTCTTCTGGGAACAGGAGAAGTGACATATTGTGGGGTGGATTTGAAAGAAGGCATTGATATTGTGGTTGAATTTCAAAGTGGGATTGATGCATATCTCATGGTGGTTGAAATAGGATTTGAATTTTCCCTCTTCTCTCTCTTTTCTTTCTATATATATTGTAACACTTCTCGTTTGAAAGAGAGACATTCTAGGCATAGAGAAACTCTATCAAATTTGTTTCTCGATGCCATTTTTGAGTGAACCTTCTCCCATGCTGGAAAATGTATTTGTGCCTCTATTCAGAAATGTAATGGTGCATGCCTTCTAGAGCAATAAAAACATGTTTTTGTGGTGTTCTTCAACCCTTTGCATCATTTTGTTGTTTCTCTGTGCCTCTCCCTTCCAGATTTGTTTTTCTGTGCATGTATTTCACATTTACAGTGTAGCATGTTGTGTTTCATGGAGTTTAATGGTGAATTTGAAGATGGGCCGTGTTACTTAATCGACCTCCCTCATCTCCATTTTTTATTTCTTTCTCCCTCAACAGAATATCTCGCTTCCTTTGTTGGTGTATCACCGCTTTAGTGTAGGCTCTATTTTTCCCTCTTTCTCTCTCCTTGGTTCCTTGGAATGGATGATCCTATGTTACGCATAACTACTATGATTTCGCACTCAAAATGACGATCTACCGCTACCTTTTTAGAAGCCACTGTAGATCCATAACCATTAACATAGATTTTTTCGTGATTTCACACTGAATCTATCCTAGTGGAATTTTCTCACAAGCACATTAATGACCACACATGATCTCTTCCTTGTATGAACTTATGAAGCGTTTCTTTTCATATGTTTTCTACCTTCTAACAGATATCTTTTAAACTTTGGATTGAAATTCCATCTGAGCAGTATTCAAAATTCAGAGGTTCGGTAATAATACAGACTAAATTCAATCTATATAATACATATAAAGCGGTTTAACTACTTAACATTGTATATCGATTTAAATATTTCTGAACACATTGGTAGAACCTCTCAAAATCTCTAGATTAACGCCATTTGCTTCCCAGAAGTACTGTATTTTTCATAGTGGTTAGTTCCTTTAAACTCTTGGGACTGATAGGTATATAATTATTCTCCTCACCCATACAAGTTGTTTAAGGTTTGAGAAATATCAGAAACCTGGGTAAACACATCGCACATGAATGAGTTTAGGTGCTGTGGTAAGGTATAAGAGTGCACATCTCACCTAGGTTGATGGTCTCTGATAAATGATGTCATCATTCATCATTGTTTTCATAACATGTTCACTTCTGTCAACGTCCTGCATCCAATAGACAAGCATTTAACATTAATGCCCAGAGTTTGAGTTTGGGATTCTAGAGTGAAAGGTTGAGCCAAAACACTAGATTGTGTTTCAAAAATAGGTCATGATCTGGTAAAGATTATTCTTACAGTTTCCCAAATACTGAAAATCCATCCTCACGGTACTTTAGGACTTCCTCGATTACTACGTTCATAAGGTTATAATCTTTCTTGGTAGAAATTAAATAAGAGTTCATCACTTCCTCCATGAAATCTATGTATTGACATCTAGTGAAGATTTATGCAGATTTAGTACAACCTTGATGATCTAACAATTTAACACTTCATAAATCTGTCAATTGATATTATGGTAATACTTCCCACTGAACATCACATTCACCTATTACATCCACTCTTTTTACAACTTGATATTTCATTGGCTTTAGAGCAATTCTCTATAAAGATTTTTTTAATTTTTTCAATACATGATCTTTAAGTAAGGTGGATCATTATTTTACTGGCTGACTTCATGTTTATATTTACTTCCCTAATGTTATCAATAAATCTTTGGTTTCCTCAATTTGAGCTTCTAAATCAACTTAAGAGTCTTTGAATCTCAACGAGCCTAGTAACATTTTGAATAAATGAGGATAAGTATCATATAAAGTAATGATAAATACATTATAGCATTGACTAAACATAACACAATCATTAAAGCATGTAAAATTGGTTAAACCATTGAATTATACTACTCTGAGATCTTAGCTTTCTCCATAGCAATAACATGAATGTAATGACTTTGATAGTTTATGGCAATGTGATCTCCTTAACTCCCCATTATTACATGATCTCAATTATGACAAATAAATTTTTAACGTTTTAAATGTTTGAACATCTTACCTTAGTAGGTCCTATTACATAAATCAAAAATCCCATGCCTATAGGAAATTTACTTCATAAATTCTTTGTTTAGTTATAGTATTGTTAGGATCTATTGCCATAAACCTCTGGGGAAATATAGAAATTCATTCTTGTGCACCTTACTTTTGTTTCCAAGTCTATTACGAGTCCACTTGTGATGAATAGAATACTCAATGTATTCTATCATTAACGTAACTCCAGCTAATGTTCCATAAAGATCAACATTCTCACGATACTCTCTTTAAACAATAGAGAATCCTCGTTAGTGATCTCTCGACTAGTTCACTGTTCTATATACTTCGATAATGCGGTAATATTCATAGAAATGACCATCCATCCATAAATTCTTGTTATTGATACACTCATAATGGATAGAGCATCACTTATGAACCTTCCATTTGAAAGGCGAGGATTTGTGAATACAAGGATTTGAATAGATGTGTCAATGGATTCTAAAGATAATGCTAGGAGCTCCTTGTGTTCCGCAAAACTGTCGAATTATTTCTCAACCTTTCAAGTATTTCATCACAGTATTACTGTCGAGTTTGTAAGTTTATGGAGATTGACTTATTTCTATTCAAAAATGATTACATCATATTGGGGATTAATTAAAATCCGTGGCTTTTGTAGACACACACATGGTTTGGTGAAGCACTATTATTCTAGCGTAATACTGAGCTATTCTCCTCGCTCGAAAATTTTTGACACTTGCATCGATTAGACTCTATAACTTTCATCGTTTCATGTGCCTTATTTTTCATTATAATTTTGTAAATCAAGTATTACATGTTGTTATATGCTCGTATTGACTAAACCATCTTCTAATCTTCTCGGGACACAGCACCCACATGGGTTTACTAACTTCTGAACTATGCCCTGATCCATTTCATTGGATTGATTGGACCCTCTCGAAAACTTCTGCTCGAAACCCTAATTCCTCTACAATGCAGGGAGTTAAATTTGATTTATGCTAATGTTGTCAAGTTGTTCCCTCAAACCATGATTAGCCTCTTCTAGCCTAGTCAAATCTTACTTTGACTCACTAATCTTATTGACTTTTTAGTCCCACATGCACGAAACATCATCATTTCTGAAATGGAAAACTATAATAATGGCCCATTTACCCGCTAGACTCGGGTTCATAGGATGAAAGTGGGATCCCTTCTTCCCAACATAAATATAACATTTAGCTTTAGGATGGGGTTTAGAGCCTTATTTATTTAGTTATTAAGCAACTTTTTGCCATTGATGTGTACACAAACCAAGCATTGAGTAAATGAGTTTGTAAGAACCCCGATACTGTGGCATGATAGCCGTATTCTATGGTGAGCTCCCATTATCATAATCCACAAGCGATTGCATAGAATCTCTAGAGTTCATTGAGGTTCAAAGATTTCGGAAGTAGAGGATTAGTTGAATACTGGACTAAGGTTTTCTTAGTTTCTTTGTAGTTTAATGTCATGCCAAGTGATTGAATCCTTGTTTATTTCTTATATGATGGTTCCATTGAGTAGTTTACTTTAAAATCCTTTGGGAGTTGCTGAAGTTACCCCATGATTAAGTACCCCATGTTTCATTGAGAACACATTTGGCGTGCCAGTGGGACCCATGGTCCGTCCCCTGCCATTAATGGAGTCATTTTTCAGATTTTATTTCAATTTCTAACTTTTTACATGTTTTTGTAGGGTTAAATATTTTACCTTGGGATTTTTAGCTAGGTTTTATGTAATTAACCTTCATTTTCATGCTTCACTTATTAAAGTTATGCTTAGAAGTGCATTTAATGGCTAGAATTATAACATATTTGACACTTTTAGATTTTTATTTTCCATGTGTTTTTGGTGGTTTTCGAGCCAGTGTGCACGCATCACACTTTCCACGCTATGCCGACGGTGACACCTTTGGTATGTCGTTTTTAATAGTGTATGGCCTTCCAAAACCACATATAAGTACGAAATCGGGTGCAACATGCCCCACGATATCATGGCACACATGCCTTACGTCAGCCAAGAGACACCTGTAACTTGTCATTTTTACAAAGTATGAGAAAAACTGCAGCTCACGTGCAAGCACCTTGTGTATTCTCGGACTATCACATCGAGATTTCTAAGGCGTGCACACACCAAAACTATGGTGCATACAGCCCTTTTACTTGTACGAAACTGCCGTACTAAGCATAAGGCCCAACTTGCAGCGGCATTTCTGTTTGCAGCTCCACACTGCAGTTTATTACATTTCACGAGCCGCACACTGTATATCTCACTTCGTCGCCGCATGCACCTGCAGGACCCCATAGGATCTACATAGCAGAACACCATAACCTTATGTGCACATACAGAGCCAACATATGCATACTTGAAGGCGTGCGTGGGTTACCTATATATTTGATACGGATTTTTTCATATAATTTTTAGTGCTCCTAGTTTGGGTCATATCTTTTGGGCCGGTGATTCTGGCTTCCACCCAGGTTTGAATAAGACGAGAGAGAATGAAGCAAACTATGCGGGGAAGGTTCTAAAACAAGTAACCACCTATAAATTTAGTATCATTAATTCTATCATCAAGCTCTTGAAAGTTCCTGGGAAGACCTCTAGAAAATGCAAAAATAGTCAAAAAGCCATTGAAAAGCCTTGCTAAAAATAGATTTATGGGAATTTACTTAATTTTTCTTGATTTTCTAAGCTCCCATTACGCAGGTCCTAATAAATAAATTGTAAAGTTTATTTTTGGTTTTATTTGGTAAAATAGGTTAAGTGTTTCATTTCTTAATTAAAAGGAGATTTTCGAAGTATGTGTATGCTCTTCCCTGCACACCTTCTAGGTGATATTGGGAATAAAAACACTACAAGAAACACTAATATATTTACCATAAAAACACTAACTTTACATTTAAATAAGTGCAGTTGATCTTTGGAAGTTAGGTACAAAAATGAACTTTCATGCTTGCTTTTTGATGTATTTTCCACAGAAGGCTTATTTTACTAGGACTTTCCACGTTGTTCATGCTTTCTTCCTTAGCACCTATTTGGTGACCATTGGAATAAAAAACAATATCTTTGAAACTCTCTTTCTTATTTGTTCTGGAAAATTACTAGCTCCTTGCACGTGTAGGGCCTAACGCTTGTCAAGCGAAGGATGAAGTCAAGACTAAGCAAAAACATTCTAATACACATGTTTTCATCACAGGAACACCCCACCGAATAGTATCTTCCACTTAAACCACATTAGTTAAGCAGATAAAAAACACACCATTCTGCACACTGCATATTACTTTTTGGGGTTTGAGAAAATGAGCCTTATATCCACTCAGCCCAGGAGCATATCCTTTGGTATAATGTGAAAGCTATAAACTCAGGGAGTAGTTTTCCAGCGAAAGCAAAATAATCCACACACATTGATTAACTGCGTGGATGAAGAGGAAGCGCTCAGCTTACCCACTTTGTCTTCGATGAAAGTTCGCGAAAGCCATGGGATTTGGGGTAAGAATCTCTAAAAATCCCGAAGGCTTTAGACAAAGCGATCAATTACGACCATCCCCGATAAAGAAATGAGAACAGGGATTTCTTCTTTTAAATACATTAATTTTAAGTAAAAGCAGAAAACTGGCCAAGCAAATTAAACTAACCTATATTCTTTAAGAGAGAAGCTTTGAAATAATGAACCTAGGGGGTCTGAAAAGCATTTAATTTGTGTTTTGGCAAAAGAAAGAGATCTCCCCATTAATAAGCTTTAAAACTTGATGGTTCTTCCACTTTTACTCCATATATTGTCTTTATAAAATACAAAAAAGCAAATGTACTTAGCTCGATGGAAGAAAATGAAATACAATCTAAACTAAACAAATACTATAATCATCTTTAGGAAGAAGAAGAATTCTTGAAAATGAGGAGGGTTATGGCCACTATTTATAGTTTTCTATTTGGGAAAATGGGAGATTTGGGTGCATGTGGGACAAATGCTAAAGTCCAAAAAGCACTTTTAGCAAGTCTAAGTGAGGTTTGACTATGTTTAGGGTAATTAACCTAGGTTAGACTAATTAATCTCTCTTAGAGAGTAATTAGGGTTCTGGAAGGGTTTTGAAGGGCTTAATCAATCCAACGAAGTGGATTGATATTCCAGGGAGCTAATAGAAGCAAACTAGAAAGGAATAAGAAGCTAATGTAGTTAGAACGAGGCTATGACAGCCTGTTTAAGTGGTTTATAAGAGGAAATACGACCAAAAGGATGTCGTGAGAAGGGAGTTAGATAGGTCTAACTGGCGGTGTGTCATCAATTTGCAAAGGGAAGAATAGGGAGTGCAATATTAGGAGTAATAGTGCATTGATCAAACTACAGGTGTCTACATTTTGCCCCTCTTTGGGGTGATGTAAGCTACGTCACTTCAAAGAAAGTAGACAAACACAAACGAGTAGAAATTTTTTGAAGGGGTAGAAGAAAAATTAATAGGATGAAGGACGAAGGATGCCCCCTCGAGTGTTGATGGGGTGACGAAGAAGCTCGATCAGAAATTGAAAAAGAAAACAACAGAAAGAAAAGTGTACGAGAGAAGATGAGAAACAAGAAGAAAGAGGGATTTTGAGCTATCCACTACCGAATCAATTTCTATTAATATATTATCATCATGATCTTAGGATCCTCCTCATTGGTTCTTATTAAAATGTGAGCATGCGTGACAGGCGTAAAATGACATGAAAATCCAAGATACCCAGACATCTTGTCTTGCTAAAAGCGATTGATTCTATGACATAAACAAATGCGATACGAGGCAGAGAAATAAACAAAATCACCTAATAGGAAATAAGTGACAATCACACTGCGGCTTAAACCAAAAGCATGAGATAGTTACACCGATATTTTATTATAGAGATGTAGTCTCAAATGTTTGATAAGCGACAAGGGTGAAGAATGATGCCCAGGCAAATTGTATTATCGAGGGAAAGATGGAGGACACTTGGGTCCCCGGTGAAAAAGCAATGTGCATGGCGAAAATAGTTCCGAAGCAGATTGATAGTGCCCAGTACGTAGGCAAGTAAGCAGCATAGCTGTGTAGGTGATTGAAGATTTTGGTGATGCTGTGAGTCATTTGTTCAAACGATTTGCAAAAAATCGACCAAGATCTAGGATAAGTGCCATGTAATGACACCTAGATTTCAGTTGTAGATGAGTGGTTTAAGCTTGATTTTGAGCCATTTTTGATGTATTTCATGTTTTTATTTTTATTTTTTTTTTTTTTTTTTTTTTGATTTTTAGTTTTTTGATTTTTGATTTTTTGTTTTTTTGATTTTTTGATTTTTTGAATTTTGATTTTTAATTTTTGATTGGTTAGAATAATTTCAAAAAAGATAAAAGATCTTATAAAAAAAGTATGTAAGGGCGAGTAGTGGGAAGCAGTAAACTATGAAAGGTTAGAATATATTCCCATAAGAAGAAATGGGTGAGAATAATTTATTTAAAATAAATTAATAAATAAATATCACGATGGGGAAAAAATAGATGAAAGAGAGGAAAAGGTGATAAAAAGGCACCTTAAAAGTAATAAACTAATTGCGGTACGACGGAGAAATAGTCTATGAGGGTGGCGTAAGTGCCCTAAGGTGTGTGAAAATTATGGGTAAAAATAATTATTTTATTACAAAAATAATTATCACAATGGATAGAAGAAGGTCTAGAACAACCACTGATGGGAGAAAACATGCCTCGGGGGCACACTGATGGCTAATATACCCACTTTCACGGGATTTGGTGAAGCAATCACTGACCAATTCATTTCTACGGAGCTCTTAGAATGTTTCACATGAAGTGAGGACGGCATTGACCACAGAGTGAGATGGTGAGAATACCAAGTAGGACACAGCGTGGATCACATCAGAGTTCATGCGGGACCTGATGGATGGACTTTATGTGAGTGGCCTATCCCTCTAGTCAAATTACGCATTGTGTTACATTTTAGGAGCTTTGTGTTTAGATAGGATGGATTTTAACACGTGTGCACTTGCACATATGCGTGGGGTTTTGGTGGGTAAGCATGCGTATGCGTTGAAATAGATAAGCGAGGGATGCGGCCGTGCATGTTGGAAAACTAGGGTTAGAGGGGGTGCGTACCGTGTTGGATGAATGGGATCAGATGGAAGCATGCACATGTCACGTGTGTCAATTTAGGGTGAGTAGGCATCTAGCAGGGCACGCCATGCGCTACTGATTGGTGAGTGCAAAGAAGACGGACATACGCATGTGAATGCATATAGAGATAGGTGTGTAGAGGCAATCAATACTTTGGTCATTATGTGAGCTACGTAATAATTTTAGTGAAGAATGAAGAAAAGGTGGAGGGCGTGTACACGTTGGTAAAGTGCATATTTTCTAAAGAGAACATCTTGGGGTGCTAGAAAGATAGTAGCAACCTGAGCCCATGAAGTATTAAAATAAACAAGTATAGAAAGAATTTAGACTAGATTAGATTAGAAGAAAGGAATAGTGTAGTAAGTTAGATGATTTCGAAAGAATTATTTTTCCTTAAGAAAAATAGATAGAAATAGGTAAGTTCCCAACATATGTTGATTTTTGTAGCATATGTGCAGATTCTCCATACTATAGTAGATCTTATGGGCGATTAAGCGATGATAGAGTTTAGTTTGATGAAGATGATAAAGAGACCTGAAGGCCTCCCCCATGTGCGACGGGGATTGGCTCTGTCGGCCAAGATCACCATAGATTACATTAGATCCATGACCTCTTGTGACCATAGCGGGCGTGACAGAAGGAGTCGGTAATTTCCCTCGATCGGGAGATTACTTTTACATTAGACGTATGGCACGTTATGCGAGGTCTGATTAGAGACAACTTTATCAAGACATGAGCATTGGTGACATTGATGATATATTATTGTAAATTTCGGTGTTCCCGTAATACCCGACATGCAGGATATGCATCGCCATGATTATCACGATGTATTAATCTTAGAGCTAAGTAGACTAGTGGTGAAGTCTACATGATGGCCTTTTTAGTTGAGTCTTACTCACACGACAAGATTGGTGCTTCATTTAGCCACTCGACCTCCTTGGAGTGATACATTGGTTTGAGTGGAGGAGAGACCTCTATTGAGAGTCGATGTACATCTCAAGCGCATCTATATTGGGACCTTCACTTGATTTTACTACTCTTATCGAAAGATGATAGGACCCGTTAAACAGCTGCGTGTTAGATGTGAGCAGGACCACATTGCATTGGTCGTCCACTTAGGTTTTTAGATTCGAGGGCTCTCGAGGGCACCGCCTTCTAAGATAGAGGCTAGTCTGGCGAGGAGATGATGTGTGGACATACGCTGGGGAGTTCAATATCACTTTGTCGGTGTAATTAGATGAGATACGATAGATTTCTATGGTTTGGAGGCCCTATAGACACTTCCGATGGCAGGGATGGTTTAGATCTTGGCACTACCATTGTAGAGCACTTCATCTTAGGAAGCTACAACTATGTGCGAGGCTATCTTGAGGGTAGAATCGAGTGTCGAGAGCGGTTTGGCATTACCCGAGGATGTTGCTTGGGCCGGATAGGCGGTATGCTCCCAGGGCACAGGAGAGCATTTTGATATGAGTCCACAGTTACTCATCACGGATCCCTAGCCAATTTTAACATGATGTACATTTTGTTATGTAGGTACCTCTAAGATAGATTAGAGATCTGGGCACTACTCATGAGTATGGGCCATGGTACCCGCGGTGTGCTTCATTCGTTTGACTATTTCCGGGGCGTATAACGTCGGTGTGAGCCTCTACTAGTGGGGCCTCCCCTAGTGATGACAATGGTGGAGCTATTCTTTGGTGTTGATAGTGATAATGATGATGATGATGGTGGTGGTGGTCACAATGCACACCGAGATATGTCAGGGGGCATAGGATAGAGTCGACAACTGCCATAATGACCTCGGAGAGACGAGGGCCACAGGCCTAGTTTGGAGACGCATAGTCTCCGAGGCATTTGATATAAGTTTCCCTAGTAGGCATTCGGTAAGAGGTTACACCCCTCTCAAGCTTGAGTACTTCAGGGAGAAGGGCCCACCACGATGTTCGAGGAGGGTGGTGGTAGATAATTGGTTATCCTCGACGTGCTTGATTATAGGTAGCGATCGTTTGTGCGATTCTGAGGGTGTTTAGAGGCAGGATGACAACTGAGGGCACATGTCATCTGACCCTCACTGATAGAGTGAGATCGGGCACATGCTCGGTGTAGAGTTTGATAGCCAAGATAGGTCGAGGCTAGTCACAATCTGGAGCCACATAGGGAGCGACCTTAGTGCTTCGCGGCCGAGGCAGTTAGGTAAAGGATGGCCACTTGGGGTGTAGATATTGAGCCTTTTACACCGGTCCCAAACTCAAGAAGTGCAGAGATGGTTGTTACTCGGAGGGACCATGCAGGGCACCGATCAGGAGCTGTTATACAGGGATCGGCCGATCAGTGTGAGGTTATCCTTTATGAATGCAGGATCGAGAGGGTTCTTCGCCTCCTGACGGATCAAGGCGACATAGGTAGGGTGATGGGTGAGATCTTGCGCCCCGCTTGGGCAACCTAGCAATACGTAACT